>JAYMGU010000045.1:0-116750 GCA_036178185.1 Liparis tanakae
CATCATTGCCAGGGCTTGAACCCAGGACCTCATGTTCATCAAACACAGACTTCAACCCACTAAGCCACAGGACCTACATGAAGTTTCCTTTTCACACTGCATTAAGTTCTCTTCTCTACCAAAAGTAAAAAATTAAAATAAAAAAAAATTAAATAATACGATTCTTGAGGCACATGTGGGAGTTGATGTTTTAAACGCTTCTTCAAAAATAATTTCTAATTTTCAAAAAAAAATTCATCATAGCCAGGGCTTGAACCCAGGACCAAATGTTCAACAAACACAGACTTCAAACCAATAAGCCACAGGACCTACATGAGGTTTCCTTTTCACACTGCATTAAGTTCTCTTCTCTACCAAAAGTAAAACATTTAAATAAAAAAAAAAATAATACGATTCTTGAGGCACATGTGGGAGTTGAAGTTTTAAAAGCTTCTTCAAAAAAAAATTCTAATTTTCAATTTTTTTTTTCAGCATTGCCAGGGCTTGAACCCAGGACCTCATGTTCATCAAACACAGACTTCAACCCACTAAGCCACAGAAACTACATGAAGTTTCCTTTTCACACTGCATTAAGTTCTCTCTTCTACCAAAAGTAAAAATTAAATAAAAAATTAAATAATACGATTCTTGAGGCACATGTGGGAGTTGAAGTTTTAAAAGCTTCTTCAAAAAAATTTCTAATTTTCAAAGTTTTTTTTCATCATTTCCAGGGCTTGAACCCAGGACCTCATGTTCATCAAACACAGACTTCAACCCACTAAGCCACAGGACCTACATGAAGTTTCCTTTTCACACTGCATTAAGTTCTCTTCTCTACCAAAAGTAAAACATTTAAATAAAAAAAAAAAAATAATACGATTCTTGAGGCACATGTGGGAGTTGAAGTTTTAAAAGCTTCTTCAAAAAAAATTCTAATTTTCAAAGTTTTTTTCATCATTGCCAGGGCTTGAACCCAGGACCTCATGTTCATCAAACACAGACTTCAACCCACTAAGCCACAGGACCTACATGAAAGTTTCCTTTTCACACTGCATTAAGTTCTCTTCTCTACCAAAAGTAAAAAATTAAATAAAAAATTAAATAATACGATTCTTGAGGCACATGTGGGAGTTGAAGTTTTAAAAGCTTCAAAATAATTTCTAATTTTCAAAAAAAAAATTCATCATAGCCAGGGCTTGAACCCAGGACCAAATGTTCAACAAACACAGACTTCAACCCACTAAGCCACAGGACCTACATGAAGTTTCCTTTTCACACTGCATTAAGTTCTCTTCTCTACCAAAAGTAAAAATTTAAATAAAAAAATTAAATAATACGATTCTTGAGGCACATGTGGGAGTTGAAGTTTTAAAAGCTTCTTCAAAAAAAATTTCTAATTTTCAAAGTTTTTTTCATCATTGCCAGGCTTGAACCCAGGACCTCATGTTCATCAAACACAGACTTCAACCCACTAAGCCACAGGACCTACATGAAGTTTCCTTTTCACACTGCATTAAGTTCTCTTCTCTACCAAAAGTAAAAAATTAAAATAAAAAAATTAAATAATACGATTCTTGAGGCACATGTGGGAGTTGAAGTTTTAAAAGCTTCTTCAAAAAAAATTTCTAATTTTCAAAGTTTTTTTCATCATTGCCAGGGCTTGAACCCAGGACCTCATGTTCATCAAACACAGACTTCAACCCACTAAGCCACAGGACCTACATGAAGTTTCCTTTTCACACTGCATTAAGTTCTCTTCTCTACCAAAAGTAAAAAATTAAAAAAAAAAATTAAATAATACGATTCTTGAGGCACATGTGGGAGTTGAAGTTTTAAACGCTTCTTCAAAAAAATTTCTAATTTTTCAAAAATTCATCATTAGCCAGGGCTTGAACCCAGGACCAATGTTCATCAAACACAGACTTCAACCCACTAAGCCACAGGACCTACATGAAGTTTCCTTTTCACACTGCATTAAGTTCTCTTCTCTACAAAAGTAAAAATTAAAATAAAAAATTAAATAATACGATTCTTGAGGCACATGTGGGAGTTGAAGTTTAAAAGCTTCTTCAAAATAATTTCTAATTTTCAAAGTTTTTTTCATCATTGCCAGGGCTTGAACCCAGGACCTCATGTTCATCAAACACAGACTTCAACCCACTAAGCCACAGGACCTACATGAAGTTTCCTTTTCACACTGCATTAAGTTCTCTTCTCTACCAAAAGTAAAAAATTAAATAAAAAATTAAATAATACGATTCTTGAGGCACATGTGGGAGTTGAAGTTTTAAAGCTTCTTCAAAAATAATTTCTAATTTTCAAAAAAAAATCATCATAGCCAGGGCTTGAACCCAGGACCAAATGTTCATCAAACACAGACTTCAAACCACTAAGCCACAGGACCTACATGAAGTTCTTTTCACACTGCATTAAGTTCTCTTCTCTACCAAAAGTAAAAATTTAAATAAAAAATTAAATAATACGATTCTTGAGGCACATGTGGGAGTTGAAGTTTTAAAGCTTCTTCAAAAATAATTTCTAATTTTCAAAGTTTTTTTCATCATTGCCAGGGCTTGAACCCAGGACCTCATGTTCATCAAACACAGACTTCAACCCACTAAGCCACAGGACCTACATGAAGGTTCCTTTTCACACTGCATTAAGTTCTCTTCTCTACCAAAAGTAAAAAATTTAAATAAAAAAATAAATAATACGATTCTTGAGGCACATGTGGGAGTTGAAGTTTTAAAAGCTTCTTCAAAAATAATTTCTAATTTTCAAATTTTTTTCACTGCCAGGATTGAACCCAGGACCTCATGTTCATCAAACACAGAATTCAACCCACTAAGCCACAGGACCTACATGAAGTTTCCTTTTCACACTGCATTAAGTTCTCTTCTCTACCAAAAGTAAAAATTAAAATTAAAAAATTAAATAATACGATTCTTGAGGCACATGTGGGAGTTGAAGTTTTAAAAGCTTCTTCAAAAACAATTTCTAATTTTCAAAGTTTTTTTTCATCATTGCCAGGGCTTGAACCCAGGACCTCATGTTCATCAAACACAGACTTCAACCCACTAAGCCACAGGACCTACATGAAGTTTCCTTTTCACACTGCATTAAGTTCTCTTCTCTACCAAAAGTAAAAAATTAAAATAAAAAAATTAAATAATACGATTCTTGAGGCACATGTGGGAGTTGTAGTTTTAAAAGCTTCTTAAAAAAAAATTCTAATTTTCAAAGTTTTTCATCATAGCCAGGGCTTGAACCCAGGACCTCATGTTCATCAAACACAGACTTCAACCCACTAAGCCACAGGACCTACATGAAGTTTCCTTTTCACACTGCATTAAGTTCTCTTCTCTACAAAAGTAAAAATTTAAATAAAAAATAAATAATACGATTCTTGAGGCACATGTGGGAGTTGAAGTTTTAAAGCTTCTTCAAAAAATTTCTAATTTTCAAAGTTTTTTTTCATCATTGCCAGGGCTTGAACCCAGGACCTCATGTTCATCAAACACAGACTTCAACCCACTAAGCCACAGGACCTACATGAAGTTTCCTTTTCACACTGCATTAAGTTCTCTTCTCTATTAAAAGTAAAAAATTAAAATAAAAAATTAAATAATACGATTCTTGAGGCACATGTGGGAGTTGATGTTTTAAACGCTTCTTCAAAAATAATTTCTAATTTTCAAAAAAAAAATTCATCATAGCCAGGGCTTGAACCCAGGACCAAATGTTCAACAAACACAGACTTCAAACCAATAAGCCACAGGACCTACATGAAGTTTCCTTTTCACACTGCATTAAGTTCTCTTCTCTACCAAAAGTAAAACATTTAAATAAAAAAATTAAATAATACGATTCTTGAGGCACATGTGGGAGTTGAAGTTTTAAAAGCTTCTTCAAAAAAAATTCTAATTTTCAATTTTTTTTCATCATTGCCAGGGCTTGAACCCAGGACCTCATGTTCATCAAACACAGACTTCAACCCACTAAGCCACAGGACCTACATGAAGTTTCCTTTTCACACTGCATTAAGTTCTCTTCTCTACCAAAAGTAAAAAATTAAAATTAAAAAATTAAATAATACGATTCTTGAGGCACATGTGGGAGTTGAAGTTTTAAAAGCTTCTTCAAAAACAATTTCTAATTTTCAAAGTTTTTTTTCATCATTGCCAGGGCTTGAACCCAGGACCTCATGTTCATCAAACACAGACTTCAACCCACTAAGCCACAGGACCTACATGAAGTTTCCTTTTCACACTGCATTAAGTTCTCTTCTCTACCAAAAGTAAAAAATAAAATAAAAAAATTAAATAATACGATTCTTGAGGCACATGTGGGAGTTGAAGTTTTAAAAGCTTCTTCAAAAAAAAATTCTAATTTTCAATTTTTTTTTTCAGCATTGCCAGGGCTTGAACCCAGGACCTCATGTTCATCAAACACAGACTTCAACCCACTAAGCCACAGAAACTACATGAAGTTTCCTTTTCACACTGCATTAAGTTTTCTTCTCTACCAAAAGTAAAACATTAAAATAAAAAAATTAAATAATACGATTCTTGAGGCACATGTGGGAGTTGAAGTTTTAAAAGCTTCTTCAAAAAAAATTCTAATTTTCAATTTTTTTTTTCAGCATTGCCAGGGCTTGAACCCAGGACCTCATGTTCATCAAACACAGACTTCAACCCACTAAGCCACAGAAACTACATGAAGTTTCCTTTTCACACTGCATTAAGTTTTCTTCTCTACCAAAAGTAAAAAATTAAAATAAAAAAATTAAATAATACGATTCTTGAGGCACATGTGGGAGTTGAAGTTTTAAAAGCTTCTTCAAAAAAAATTCTAATTTTCAAAGTTTTTTTCATCATTGCCAGGGCTTGAACCCAGGACCTCATGTTCATCAAACACAGACTTCAACCCACTAAGCCACAGGACCTACATGAAGTTTCCTTTTCACACTGCATTAAGTTCTCTTCTCTACCAAAAGTAAAAATTAAAATAAAAAATTAAATAATACGATTCTTGAGGCACATGTGGGAGTTGATGTTTAAACGCTTCTTCAAAAATAATTTCTAATTTTCAAAAAAAAAATTCATCATAGCCAGGGCTTGAACCCAGGACCAAATGTTCAACAAACACAGACTTCAAACCACTAAGCCACAGGACCTACATGAAATTTCCTTTTCACACTGCATTAAGTTCTCTTCTCTACCAAAAGTAAAACATTTAAATAAAAAAATTAAATAATACGATTCTTGAGGCACATGTGGGAGTTGAAGTTTTAAAAGCTTCTTCAAAAAATATTCTAATTTTCAAAGTTTTTTTTCATCATTGCCAGGGCTTGAACCCAGGACCTCATGTTCATCAAACACAGACTTCAACCCACTAAGCCACAGGACCTACATGAAGTTTCCTTTTCACACTGCATTAAGTTCTCTTCTCTACCAAAAGTAAAAAATTTAAATAAAAAAATTAAATAATACGATTCTTGAGGCACATGTGGGAGTTGATGTTTTAAACGCTTCTTCAAAAATAATTTCTAATTTTCAAAAAAAAAATTCATCATAGCCAGGGCTTGAACCCAGGACCAAATGTTCAACAAACACAGACTTCAAACCAATAAGCCACAGGACCTACATGAAGTTTCCTTTTCACACTGCATTAAGTTCTCTTCTCTACCAAAAGTAAAAATTAAAAAAAAAATTAAATAATACGATTCTTGAGGCACATGTGGGAGTTGAAGTTTTAAAAGCTTCTTCAAAAAAAAATTCTAATTTTCAATTTTTTTTTCATCATTGCCAGGGCTTGAACCCAGGACCTCATGTTCATCAAACACAGACTTCAACCCACTAAGCCACAGGACCTACATGAAGTTTCCTTTTCACACTGCATTAAGTTCTCTTCTCTACCAAAAGTAAAAAATTAAAATTAAAAAATTAAATAATACGATTCTTGAGGCACATGTGGGAGTTGAAGTTTTAAAAGCTTCTTCAAAAATAATTTCTAATTTTCAAAATTTTTTCACTGCCAGGGATTGAACCCAGGACCTCATGTTCATCAAACACAGACTTCAACCCACTAAGCCACAGGACCTACATGAAGTTTCTTTTCACACTGCATTAAGTTCTCTTCTCTACCAAAAGTAAATATTAAAATAAAAAAATTAAATAATACGATTCTTGAGGCACATGTGGGAGTTGAAGTTTTAAAAGCTTCTTCAAAAAACATTTCTAATTTTCAAACTTTTTTTCATCATTGCCAGGGCTTGAACCCAGGACCTCATGTTCATCAAACACAGACTTCAACCCACTAAGCCACAGGACCTACATGAAGTTTCCTTTTCACACTGCATTAAGTTCTCTTCTCTACCAAAAGTAAACATTAAAATAAAAAAATTAAATAATACGATTCTTGAGGCACATGTGGGAGTTGAAGTTTTAAAAGCTTCTTCAAAAATAATTTCTAATTTTCAAAAAAATTCATCATAGCCAGGGCTTGAACCCAGGACCAAATGTTCATCAAACACAGACTTCAAACCACTAAGCCACAGGACCTACATGAAGTTTCCTTTTCACACTGCATTAAGTTCTCTTCTCTACCAAAAGTAAAAATTTAAATAAAAAAATTAAATAATACGATTCTTGAGGCACATGTGGGAGTTGAAGTTTTAAAGCTTCTTCAAAAAAAATTCTAATTTTCAAATTTTTTTCATCATGCCAGGGCTTGAACCCAGGACCTCATGTTCATCAAACACAGACTTCAACCCACTAAGCCACAGGACCTACATGAAGTTTCCTTTTCACACTGCATTAAGTTCTCTTCTCTACAAAAAGTTAGAAAATTAAAATAAAAAAATTAAATAATACGATTCTTGAGGCACATGTGGGAGTTGATGTTTTAAACGCTTCTTCAAAAATAATTTCTAATTTTCAAAAAAAAAATTCATCATAGCCAGGGCTTGAACCCAGGACCAAATGTTCAACAAACACAGACTTCAAACCAATAAGCCACAGGACCTACATGAAGTTTCCTTTTCACACTGCATTAAGTTCTCTTCTCTACCAAAAGTAAAAAATTTAAATAAAAAAAATTAAATAATACGATTCTTGAGGCACATGTGGGAGTTGAAGTTTTAAAAGCTTCTTCAAAAAAAAATTCTAATTTTCAAATTTTTTTCATCATGCCAGGGCTTGAACCCAGGACCTCATGTTCATCAAACACAGACTTCAACCCACTAAGCCACAGGACCTACATGAAGTTTCCTTTTCACACTGCATTAAGTTCTCTTCTCTACCAAAAGTAAAAAATTAAAATAAAAAAATTAAATAATACGATTCTTGAGGCACATGTGGGAGTTGAAGTTTTAAAAGCTTCTTCAAAAATAATTTCTAATTTTCAAAGTTTTTTTCATCATTGCCAGGGCTTGAACCCAGGACCTCATGTTCATCAAACACAGACTATAACCCACTAATCCATAGGACCAACATGAAGTTTCTTTTCACACTGCATTAAGTTCTCTTCTCTACAAAAGTAAAAAATTAAAATAAAAAATTAAATAATACGATTCTTGAGGCACATGTGGGAGTTGAAGTTTTAAAGCTTCTTCAAAAACAATTTCTAATTTTCAAAGTTTTTTTTCATCATTGCCAGGGCTTGAACCCAGGACCTCATGTTCATCAAACACAGACTTCAACCCACTAAGCCACAGGACCTACATGAAGTTTCCTTTTCACACTGCATTAAGTTCTCTCTCTACCAAAAGTAAAAATTAAAATAGAAAAATTAAATAATACGATTCTTGAGGCACATGTGGGAGTTGAAGTTTTAAACGCTTCTTCAAAAATAATTTCTAATTTTCAAAAAAAAATTCATCATAGCCAGGGCTTGAACCCAGGACCAAATGTTCAACAAACACAGACTTCAAACCAATAAGCCACAGGACCTACATGAAGTTTCCTTTTCACACTGCATTAAGTTCTCTTCTCTACCAAAAGTAAAACATTTAAATAAAAAAATTAAATAATACGATTCTTGAGGCACATGTGGGAGTTGAAGTTTTAAAAGCTTCTTCAAAAAAAATTCTAATTTTCAAATTTTTTTTTCATCAATGCCAGGGCTTGAACCCAGGACCTCATGTTCATCAAACACAGACTTCAACCCACTAAGCCACAGGACCTACATGAAGTTTCCTTTTCACACTGCATTAAGTTCTCTTCTCTACAAAAGTAAAAATTTAAATAAAAAATTAAATAATACGATTCTTGAGGCACATGTGGGAGTTGAAGTTTTAAAAGCTTCTTCAAAAAAATATTCTAATTTTCAAGTTTTTTTCATCAATGCCAGGGCTTGAACACAGGACCTCATGTTCATCAAACACAGACTTCAACCCACTAAGCCACAGGACCTACATGAAGTTTCCTTTTCACACTGCATTAAGTTCTCTTCTCTACCAAAAGTAAAAATTAAAATTAAAAAATTAAATAATACGATTCTTGAGGCACATGTGGGAGTTGAAGTTTTAAAGCTTCTTCAAAAATAATTTCTAATTTTTCAAATTTTCTCACTGCCAGGGATTGAACCCAGGACCTCATGTTCATCAAACACACATTCAACCCACTAAGCCACAGGACCTACATGAAGTTTCCTTTTCACACTGCATTAAGTTCTCTTCTCTACCAAAAGTAAAAAATTAAAATAAAAAAATTAAATAATACGATTCTTGAGGCACATGTGGGAGTTGAAGATTTAAAAGCTTCTTAAATTTTTTTTTCTAATTTTCAAAGTTTTTTTTCATCATTGCCAGGGCTTGAACCCAGGACCTCATGTTCATCAAACACAGACTTCAACCCACTAAGCCACAGGACCTACATGAAGTTTCCTTTTCACACTGCATTAAGTTCTCTTCTCTACCAAAAGTAAAACATTAAAATAAAAAAATTAAATAATACGATTCTTGAGGCACATGTGGGAGTTGATGTTTTAAACGCTTCTTCAAAAATAATTTCTAATTTTCAAAAAAAAAATTCATCATAGCCAGGGCTTGAACCCAGGACCAAATGTTCAACAAACACAGACTTCAAACCAATAAGCCACAGGACCTACATGAAGTTTCCTTTTCACACTGCATTAAGTTCTCTTCTCTACCAAAAGTAAAACATTTAAATAAAAAAATTAAATAATACGATTCTTGAGGCACATGTGGGAGTTGAAGTTTTAAAAGCTTCTTCAAAAAAAAATTCTAATTTTCAATTTTTTTTTTCATCAATGCCAGGGCTTGAACCCAGGACCTCATGTTCATCAAACACAGACTTCAACCCACTAAGCCACAGGACCTACATGAAGTTTCCTTTTCACACTGCATTAAGTTCTCTTCTCTACCAAAAGTAAAAAATTAAAATTAAAAAATTAAATAATACGATTCTTGAGGCACATGTGGGAGTTGAAGTTTTAAAAGCTTCTTCAAAAATAATTTCTAATTTTCAAATTTTTTTCACTGCCAGGGATTGAACCCAGGACCTCATGTTCATCAAACACAAATTCAACCCACTAAGCCACAGGACCTACATGAAGTTTCCTTTTCACACTGCATTAAGTTCTCTTCTCTACCAAAAGTAAAAAATTAAAATAAAAAAATTAAATAATACGATTCTTGAGGCACATGTGGGAGTTGAAGTTTTAAAAGCTTCTTCAAAAAAATTCTAATTTTCAATTTTTTCTTTCATCATTGCCAGGGCTTGAACCCAGGACCTCATGTTCATCAAACACAGACTTCAACCCACTAAGCCACAGGACCTACATGAAGTTTCCTTTTCACACTGCATTAAGTTCTCTTCTCTACCAAAAGTAAAAAATTAAAATAAAAAAATTAAATAATACGATTCTTGAGGCACATGTGGGAGTTGTAGTTTTAAAAGCTTCTTAAAAAAAAATTCTAATTTTCAAAAAAAAAATTCATCATAGCCAGGGCTTGAACCCAGGACCAAATGTTCAACAAACACAGACTTCAAACCAATAAGCCACAGGACCTACATGAAGTTACCTTTTCACACTGCATTAAGTTCTCTTCTCTACCAAAAGTAAAAAATTTAAATAAAAAAATTAAATAATACGATTCTTGAGGCACATGTGGGAGTTGAAGTTTTAAACGCTTCTACAAAAAATATTCTAATTTTCAATTTTTTTTTCATCATGCCAGGGCTTGAACCCAGGACCTCATGTTCATCAAACACAGACTTCAACCCACTAAGCCACAGGACCTACATGAAGTTTCCTTTTCACACTGCATTAAGTTCTCTTCTCTACCAAAAGTAAAACATTAAAATAAAAATTAAATAATACGATTCTTGAGGCACATGTGGGAGTTGAAGTTTTAAAAGCTTCTTCAAAAATAATTTCTAATTTTCAAATTTTTCATCAATGCCAGGGCTTGAACCCAGGACCTCATGTTCATCAAACACAGACTTCAACCCACTAAGCCACAGGACCTACATGAAGTTTCCTTTTCACACTGCATTAAGTTCTCTTCTCTACCAAAAGTAAAAAATTAAAATAAAAAAATTAAATAATACGATTCTTGAGGCACATGTGGGAGTTGATGTTTTAAACGCTTCTTCAAAAATAATTTCTAATTTTCAAAAAAAAAATTCATCATAGCCAGGGCTTGAACCCAGGACCAAATGTTCAACAAACACAGACTTCAAACCAATAAGCCACAGGACCTACATGAAGTTTCCTTTTCACACTGCATTAAGTTCTCTTCTCTACCAAAAGTAAAAAATTTAAATAAAAAAATTAAATAATACGATTCTTGAGGCACATGTGGGAGTTGAAGTTTTAAAAGCTTCTTCAAAAAAAATTCTAATTTTCAATTTTTTTTTCATCAATGCCAGGGCTTGAACACAGGACCTCATGTTCATCAAACACAGACTTCAACCCACTAAGCCACAGGACCTACATGAAGTTTCCTTTTCACACTGCATTAAGTTCTCTTCTCTACCAAAAGTAAAAAATTAAAATAAAAAAATTAAATAATACGATTCTTGAGGCACATGTGGGAGTTGATGTTTTAAAGCTTCTTCAAAATAATTTCTAATTTTCAAAGTTTTTTTTCATCATTGCCAGGGCTTGAACCCAGGACCTCATGTTCATCAAACACAGACTTCAACCCACTAAGCCACAGGACCTACATGAAGTTTCCTTTTCACACTGCATTAAGTTCTCTTCTCTACCAAAAGTAAAACATTTAAATAAAAAAAAAAAATAATACGATTCTTGAGGCACATGTGGGAGTTGAAGTTTTAAACGCTTCTTCAAAAATAATTTATAATTTTCAAAAAAAAAAATTCATCATAGCCAGGGCTTGAACCCAGGACCAAATGTTCAACAAACACAGACTTCAAACCAATAAGCCACAGGACCTACATGAAGTTTCCTTTTCACACTGCATTAAGTTCTCTTCTCTACCAAAAGTAAAAATTAAATAAAAAATTAAATAATACGATTCTTGAGGCACATGTGGGAGTTGAAGTTTTAAAAGCTTCTTCAAAATCAATTTCTAATTTTCAAAGTTTTTTTCATCATTGCCAGTGCTTGAACCCAGGTCCTTATGTTCATCAAACACAGACTTCAACCCACTAAGCCACAGGACCTACATGAAGTTTTCTTTTCACACTGCATTAAGTTCTCTTCTCTACCAAAAGTAAAAATTAAAATAAAAAAATTAAATAATACGATTCTTGAGGCACATGTGGGAGTTGTAGTTTTAAAAGCTTCTTAAAAAAAATTCTAATTTTCAAAAAAAAAATTCATCATATCCAGGGCTTGAACCCAGGACCAAATGTTCAACAAACACAGACTTCAAACCAATAAGCCACAGGACCTACATGAAGTTACCTTTTCACACTGCATTAAGTTCTCTTCTCTACAAAAGTAAAAAATCTAAATAAAAAAATTAAATAATACGATTCTTGAGGCACATGTGGGAGTTGAAGTTTTAAACGCTTCTACAAAAATAATTTCTAATTTAAAAAAAAAAAATTCATCATAGCCAGGGCTTGAACCCAGGACCAATTGTTCAACAAACACAGACTTCAACCCACTAAGCCACAGGACCTACATGAAGTTTCCTTTTCACACTGCATTAAGTTCTCTTCTCTACCAAAAGTAAAAAATTAAAATAAAAAAATTAAATAATACGATTCTTGAGGCACATGTGGGAGTTGAAGTTTTAAAAGCTTCTTCAAAAACAATTTTCAAAGTTTTTTTTCATCATTGCCAGGGCTTGAACCCAGGACCTCATGTTCATCAAACACAAATTCAACCCACTAAGCCACAGGACCTACATGAAGTTTCCTTTTCACACTGCATTAAGTTCTCTTCTCTACCAAAAGTAAAAAATTAAATAAAAAAAATTAAACAATACGATTCTTGAGGCACATGTGGGAGTTGAAGTTTTAAACGCTTCTTCAAAAATAATTTCTAATTTTCAAATTTTTTTCACTGCCAGGGCTTGAACCCAGGACCTCATGTTCATCAAACACAAATTCAACCCACTAAGCCACAGGACCTACATGAAGTTTCCTTTTCACACTGCATTAAGTTCTCTTCTCTACCAAAAGTAAAAAATTAAAATAAAAAATTAAATAATACGATTCTTGAGGCACATGTGGGAGTTGAAGTTTTAAAAGCTTCTTCAAAAACAATTTCTAATTTTCAAGCTTTTTTTTCATCATTGCCAGAGCTTGAACCCAGGACCTCATTTTCATCAAACACAGACTTCAACCCACTAAGCCACAGGACCTACATGAAGTTTCCTTTTCACACTGCATTAAGTTCTCTTCTCTACCAAAAGTAAAAAATTAAAATAAAAAATTAAATAATACGATTCTTGAGGCACATGTGGGAGTTGAAGTTTTAAAGGCTTCTTCAAAAATAATTTCTAATTTTCAAAGTTTTTTTTCATCATTGCCAGGGCTTGAACCCAGGACCTCATGTTCATCAAACACAGACATCAACCCACTAAGCCACAGGACCTACATGAAGTTTCCTTTTCACACTGCATTAAGTTCTCTTCTCTACCAAAAGTAAAAAATTAAAATTAAAAAATTAAATAATACGATTCTTGAGGCACATGTGGGAGTTGAAGTTTTAAAAGCTTCTTCAAAAAAAAATCTAATTTTCAAAGTTGTTTTCATCATTGCCAGGGCTTGAACCTAGGACCTCATGTTCATCAAACACAGACTTCAACCCACTAAGCCACAGGACATACATGAAGTTTCCTTTTCACACTGCATTAAGTTCTCTTCTCTACCAAAAGTAAAAAATTAAATAAAAAAAAATAAATAATACGATTCTTGAGGCACATGTGGGAGTTGAAGTTTTAAAAGCTTCTTCAAAAAACATTTCTAATTTTCAAGTTTTTTTCATCATTGCAGGCTTGAACCCAGGACCTCATGTTCATCAAACACAAATTCAACCCACTAAGCCACAGGAGCTACATGAAGTTTCCTTTTCACACTGCATTAAGTTCTCTTCTCTACTAAAAGTAAAAAATTAAAATAAAAAAATTAAATAATACGATTCTTGAGGCACATGTGGGAGTTGAAGTTTTAAAAGCTTCTTCAAAAAAATTTCTAATTTTCAAAGTTTTTTTTCATCATTGCCAGGGCTTGAACCCAGGACCTCATGTTCATCAAACACAGACTTCAACCCACTAAGCCACAGGACCTACATGAAGTTTCCTTTTCACACTGCATTAAGTTCTCTTCTCTACCAAAAGTAAAAATTAAAATAAAGAATTAATAATACGATTCTTGAGGCACATGTGGGAGTTGAAGTTTTAAAAGCTTCTTCAAAAAACATTTCTAATTTTCAAAGTTTTTTTCATCATTGCCAGGGCTTGAACCCAGGACCTCATGTTCATCAAACACAGACTTCAACCCACTAAGCCACAGGACCTACATGAAGTTTCCTTTTCACACTGCATTAAGTTCTCTTCTCTACCAAAAGTAAAAAATTAAAATAAAAAAAATAAATAATATGATTCTTGAGGCACATGTGGGAGTTGAAGTTTTAAAAGCTTCTTCAAAAAATTCTAATTTTCAAAGTTTTTTTCATCATTGCCAGGGCTTGAACCCAGGACCTCATGTTCATCAAACACAAATTCAACCCACTAAGCCACAGGACCTACATGAAGTTTCCTTTTCACACTGCATTAAGTTCTCTTCTCTACCAAAAGTAAAAAAATTAAATAAAAAAATTAAATAATACGATTCTTGAGGCACATGTGGGAGTTGATGTTTTAAACGCTTCTTCAAAAATAATTTATAATTTTCAAAAAAAAAAATTCATCATAGCCAGGGCTTGAACCCAGGACAAAATGTTCAACACACACAGACTTCAAACCAATAAGCCACAGGACCTACATGAAGTTTCCTTTTCACACTGCATTAAGTTCTCTTCTCTACCAAAAGTAAAAAATTAAAATTAAAAAATTAAATAATACGATTCTTGAGGCACATGTGGGAGTTGATGTTTTAAACGCTTCTTCAAAAATAGATTCTAATTTTCAAAAAAAAAATTCATCATAGCCAGGGCTTGAACCCAGGACCAAATGTTCATCAAACACAGACTTCAACCCACTAAGCCACAGGACCTACATGAAGTTTCCTTTTCACACTGCATTAAGTTCTCTTCTCTACCAAAAGTAAAAAATTAAAATTAAAAAATTAAATAATACGAATCTTGAGGCACATGTGGGAGTTGAAGTTTTAAAAGCTTCTTCAAAAGCAATTTCTAATTTTCAAAGTTTTTTTTCATCATTGCCAGGGCTTGAACCCAGGTCCTTATGTTCATCAAACACAGACTGCAACCCACTAAGCCACAGGACCTACATGAAGTTTTCTTTTCACACTGCATTAAGTTCTCTTCTCTACCAAAAGTAAAAAATTAAAATAAAAAAAATAAATAATACGATTCTTGAGGCACATGTGGGAGTTGTAGTTTTAAAAGCTTCTTAAAAAAAAATTCTAATTTTCAAAAAAAAAATTCATCATAGCCAGGGCTTGAACCCAGGACCAAATGTTCAACAAACACAGACTTCAAACCAATAAGCCACAGGACCTACATGAAGTTACCTTTTCAGACTGCATTAAGTTCTCTTCTCTACCAAAAGTAAAAAATCTAAATAAAAAAATTAAATAATACGATTCTTGAGGCACATGTGGGAGTTGAAGTTTTAAACGCTTCTACAAAAATAATTTCTAATTTAAAAAAAAGAAAATCATCATAGCCAGGGCTTGAACCCAGGACCAAATGTTCAACAAACACAGACTTCAACCCACTAAGCCACAGGACATACATGAAGTTTCGTTTTCACACTGCATTAAGTTTTCTTCTGTACCAAAAGTAAAAAATTTAAATAAAAAAATTAAATAATACGATTCTTGAGGCACATGTGGGAGTTGAAGTTTTAAAAGCTTCTTCAAAAACAATTTTCAAAGTTTTTTTTCATCATTGCCAGGGCTTGAACCCAGGTCCTTATGTTCATCAAACACAAATTCAACCCACTAAGCCACAGGACCTACATGAAGTTTCCTTTTCACACTGCATTAAGTTCTCTTCTCTACCAAAAGTAAAAAATTTAAATAAAAAAATTAAATAATACGATTCTTGAGGCACATGTGGGAGTTGAAGTTTTAAACGCTTCTTCAAAAATAATTTCTAATTTTCACATTTTTTTCACTGCCAGGGATTGAACCCAGGACCTCATGCTCATCAAACACAAATTCAACCCACTAAGCCACAGGACCTACATGAAGTTTCCTTTTCACACTGCATTAAGTTCTCTTCTCTACCAAAAGTAAAAAATTAAAATAAAAAAATTAAATAAAACGATTCTTGAGGCAAATGTGGGAGTTGAAGTTTTAAAAGCTTCTTCAAAAACAATTTCTAATTTTCAAAGTTTTTTTTCATCATTGCCAGAGCTTGAACCCAGGACCTCATTTTCATCAAACACAGACTTCAACCCACTAATCCACAGGACCTACATGAAGTTTCCTTTTCACACTGCATAGTTCTCTTCTCTACCAAAAGTAAAAAATTAAAATAAAAAAATTAAATAATACGATTCTTGAGGCACATGTGGGAGTTGAAGTTTTAAAAGCTTCTTCAAAAAAAATTCTAATTTTCAAAGTTTTTTTTCATCATTGCCAGGGCTTGAACCCAGGACCTCATGTTCATCAAACACAGACATCAACCCACTAAGCCACAGGACCTACATGAAGTTTCCTTTTCACACTGCATTAAGTTCTCTTCTCTACCAAAAGTAAAAAATTAAAATTAAAAAATTAAATAATACGATTCTTGAGGCACATGTGGGAGTTGAAGTTTTAAAAGCTTCTTCAAAAAAAAATCTAATTTTCAAAGTTGTTTTCATCATTGCCAGGGCTTGAACCCAGGACCTCATGTTCATCAAACACAGACTTCAACCCACTAAGCCACAGGACATACATGAAGTTTCCTTTTCACACTGCATTAAGTTCTCTTCTCTACCAAAAGTAAAAAAATTAAATAAAAAAAATAAATAATACGATTCTTGAGGCACATGTGGGAGTTGAAGTTTTAAGAGCTTCTTCAAAAAAAAATCTAATTTTCAAAGTTTTTTTTCATCATTGCAAGGGCTTGAACCCAGGACCTCATGTTCATCAAACACAAATTCAACCCACTAAGCCACAGGAGCTACATGAAGTTTCCTTTTCACACTGCATTAAGTTCTCTTCTCTACTAAAAGTAAAAAATTAAATAAAAAATTAAATAATACGATTCTTGAGGCACATGTGGGAGTTGAAGTTTTAAAAGCTTCTTCAAAAAAAAATCTAATTTTCAAAGTTTTTTTTCATCATTGCCAGGGCTTGAACCCAGGACCTCATGTTCATCAAACACAGACTTCAACCCACTAAGCCACAGGACATACATGAAGTTTCCTTTTCACACTGCATTAAGTTCTCTTCTCTACCAAAAGTAAAAAAATTAAATAAAAAAAATAAATAATACGATTCTTGAGGCACATGTGGGAGTTGAAGTTTTAAGCTTCTTCAAAAAAAATCTAATTTTCAAAGTTTTTTTTCATCATTGCAAGGGCTTGAACCCAGGACCTCATGTTCATCAAACACAAATTCAACCCACTAAGCCACAGGAGCTACATGAAGTTTCCTTTTCACACTGCATTAAGTTCTCTTCTCTACTAAAAGTAAAAAATTAAAATAAAAAAATTAAATAATACGATTCTTGAGGCACATGTGGGAGTTGAAGTTTTAAAAGCTTCTTCAAAAAACATTTCTAATTTTCAAAGTTTTTTTTCATCATTGCCAGGGCTTGAACCCAGGACCTCATGTTCATCAAACACAGACTTCAACCCACTAAGCCACAGTACCTACATGAAGTTTCCCTTTCACACTGCATTAAGTTCTCTTCTCTACTAAAAGTAAAAAATTTAAATAAAAAAATTAAATAATACGATTCTTGAGGCACATGTGGGAGTTGAAGTTTAAAACGCTTCTTCAAAAATAATTTCTAATTTTCAAAAAAAAATATCATCATAGCCAGGGCTTGAACCCAGGACCAAATGTTCAACAAACACAGACTTCAACCCACTAAGCCACAGGACATACATGAAGTTTCCTTTTCACACTGCATTAAGTTCTCTTCTCTACCAAAAGTAAAAAATTAAATTAAAAAAATTAAACAATACGATTCTTGAGGCACATGTGGGAGTTGAAGTTTTAAACGCTTCTTCAAAAATAATTTCTAATTTTCAAAGTTGTTTTCATCATTGCCAGGGCTTGAACCCAGGACCTCATGTTCATCAAACACAGACTTCAACCCACTAAGCCACAGGACATACATGAAGTTTCCTTTTCACACTGCATTAAGTTCTCTTCTCTACCAAAAGTAAAAAAATTAAAATAAAAAAAATAAATAATACGATTCTTGAGGCACATGTGGGAGTTGAAGTTTTAAAAGCTTCTTCAAAAACAATTTCTAATTTTTTAAAGTTTTTTTTGATCATTGCCAGGGCATGAAACCAGGTCCTTATGTTCATCAAACACAAATTCAACCCACTAAGCCACAGGACCTACATGAAGATTCCTTTTCACACTGCATTAAGTTCTCTTCTCTACTAAAAGTAAAAAATTAAAATAAAAAAAATAAATAATACGATTCTTGAGGCACATGTGGGAGTTGAAGTTTTAAAAGCTTCTTCAAAAACAATTTCTAATTTTTTAAAGTTTTTTTTCATCATTGCCAGGGCTTGAAACCAGGTCCTTATGTTCATCAAACACAAATTCAACCCACTAAGCCACAGGACCTACATGAAGATTCCTTTTCACACTGCATTAAGTTCTCTTCTCTACTAAAAGTAAAAAATTAAAATAAAAAAAAATTAAATAATACGATTCTTGAGGCACATGTGGGAGTTGAAGTTTTAAACGCTTCTTCAAAAATAATTTCTAATTTTCAAAAAAAAATTCATCATAGCCAGGGCTTGAACCCAGGACCAAATGTTCAACAAACACAGACTTCAAACCAATAAGCCACAGGACCTACATGAAGTTTCCTTTTCACACTGCATTAAGTTCTCTTCTCTACCAAAAGTAAAAAATTAAATAAAAAAATTAAATAATACGATTCTTGAGGCACATGTGGGAGTTGAAGTATTAAAAGCTTCTTCAAAAAACATTTCTAATTTTCAAAGTTTATTTTCATCATTGCCAGGGCTTGAACCCAGGACCTCATGTTCATCAAACACAGACTTCAACCCACTAAGCCACAGTACCTACATGAAGTTTCCTTTTCACACTGCATTAAGTTCTCTTCTCTACTAAAAGTAAAAAATTAAAATAAAAAAAAATTAAATAATACGATTCTTGAGGCACATGTGGGAGTTGAAGTTTTAAACGCTTCTTCAAAAATAATTTCTAATTTTCAAAAAAAAATATCATCATAGCCAGGGCTTGAACCCAGGACCAAATGTTCAACAAACACAGACTTCAACCCACTAAGCCACAGGACATACATGAAGTTTCTTTTTCACACTGCATTAAGTTCTCTTCTCTACCAAAAGTAAAAAATGAAATTAAAAAAAATTAAACAATACGATTCTTGAGGCACATGTGGGAGTTGAAGTTTTAAACGCTTCTTCAAAAATAATTTCTAATTTTAATTTTTTTTTCACTGCCAGGGATTGAACCCAGGCCCTCATGTTCATCAAACACAAATTCAACCCACTAAGCCACAGGAACTACATGAAATTTCCTTTTCACACTGCATTAAGTTCTCTTCTCTACCAAAAGTAAAAATTTAAATAAAAAAATTAAATAATACGATTCTTGAGGCACATGTGGGAGTTGAAGTTTTAAAAGCTTCTTCAAAAAAAAAAAAAATTTCAAAGTTTTTTTTCATCATTGCCAGGGCTTGAACACAGGACCTCATGTTCATCAAACAAAGACTTCAACCCACTAAGCCACAGGACATACATGAAGTTTCCTTTCCACACTGCATTAAGTTCTCTTCTCTACCAAAAGTAAAAAATTTCAATAAAAAAATTAAATAATACGATTCTTGAGGCACATGTGGGAGTTGAAGTTTTAAGAGTTTCTTCAAAAAAAATTATAATTTTCAAAGTTTTTTTTCATCAATGCCAGGGCTTGAACCCAGGATCTCATGTTCATCAAACACAGACTTCAACCCACTAAGCCACAGGACATTCATGAAGTTTCCTTTTCACACTGCATTAAGTTCTCTTCTCTACCAAAAGTAAAAAATTTAAATAAAAAAATTAAATAATACGATTCTTGAGGCACATGTGGGAGTTGAAGTTTTAAGAGTTTCTTCAAAAAAAATTCTAATTTTCAAAGTTTTTTTTCATCATTGCCAGGGCTTGAACACAGGACCTCATGTTCATCAAACACAAATTCAACCCACTAAGCCACAGGAGCTACATGAAGTTTCCTTTTCACACTGCATTAAGTTCTCTTCTCTACCAAAAGTAAAAAATTAAAATAAAAAAATTAAATAATATGATTCTTGAGGCACATGTGGGAGTTGATGTTTTAAACGCTTCTTCAAAAATAATTTCTAATTTTCAAAAAAAAATTCATCATAGCCAGGGATTGAACCCAGGACCAAATGATCAACAAACACAGACTTCAAACCAATAAGCCACAGGACCTACATGAAGTTTCCTTTTCACACTGCATTAAGTTCTCTTCTCTACCAAAAGTAAAACATTTAAATAAAAAAAAAAATAATACGATTCTTGAGGCACATGTGGGAGTTGAAGTTTTAAAAGCTTCTTCAAAAAAAATTCTAATTTTCAAAAAAAAATTGCATCATTGCCAGGGCTTGAACCCAGGACCTCATGTTCATCAAACACAGACTTCAACCCACTAAGCCACAGGACCTACATGAAGTTTCCTTTTCACACTGCATTAAGTTCTCTTCTCTACCAAAAGTAAAAAATTAAAATTAAAAAATTAAATAATACGATTCTTGAGGCACATGTGGGAGTTGAAGTTTTAAACGCTGCTTCAAAAATAATTTTTAATTTTCAAAAAAAATATTCATCACTGCCAGGAATTGAACCCAGGACCTCATGTTCATCAAACACAGACTTCAACCCACTAATCCACAGGACCTACATGAAGTTTCCTTTTCACACTGCATTAAGTTTTCTTCTCTACCAAAAGTAAAAAATAAAATTAAAAAAATTAAACAATACGATTCTTGAGGCACATGTGGGAGTTGAAGTTTTAAACGCTTCTTCAAAAATAATTTCTAATTTTCAAATTTTTTTCACTGCCAGGGATTGAACCCAGGACCTCATGTTCACCAAACACAGGCTTGAACCCACTAAGCCAAAGGACAAACTTGTAGTTTCCTTTTCACACTGCATTAAGTTCTCTTCTCTACCAAAAGTAAAAAATTAAAATTAAAAAATTAAATAATACGATTCTTGAGGCACATGTGGGAGTTGAAGTTTTAAACGCTTCTTCAAAAATAATTTCTAATTTTCAAATTTTTTTTCACTGCCAGGGATTGAACCCAGGACCTCATGTTCATCAAACACAAATTCAACCCACTAAGCCACAGGACCTACATGAAGTTTCCTTTTCACACTGCATTAAGTTCTCTTCTCTACCAAAAGTAAAACATTAAAATAAAAAAATTAAATAATTCGATTCTTGAGGCACATGTGGGAGTTGAAGTTTTAAAAGCTTCTTCAAAAAAAAATTCTAATTTTCAAAGTTTTTTTTCATCATCATGCCAGGGCTTGAACCCAGGACCTCATGTTCATCAAACACAGACTTCAACCCACTAAGCCACAGGACCTACATGAAGTTTCCTTTTCACACTGCATTAAGTTCTCTTCTCTACCAAAAGTAAAAAATTAAAATTAAAAAATTAAATAATACGATTCTTGAGGCACATGTGGGAGTTGATGTTTTAAACGCTTCTTCAAAAATAATTTCTAATTTTCAAAAAAAAATTCATCATAGCCAGGGCTTGAACCCAGGACCAAATGTTCAACAAACACAGACTTCAAACCAATAAGCCACAGGACCTACATGAAGTTTTCCCTTTTTCACTGCATTCTTTCTACCTAAAAGTAAAAAATTTAAATAAAAAAATTAAATAATACGATTCTTGAGGCACATGTGGTAGTTAAAGTTTTAAAAGCTTCTTCAAAAAAAAATTCTAATTTTCAATTTTTTTTTTCATCATTACCAGGGCTTGAACCCAGGACCTCATGTTCATCAAACACAAATTCAACCCACTAAGCCACAGGACCTACGTGAAGTTTCCTTTTCACACTGCATTAAATTCTCTTCTCTACCAAAAGTAAAAAATTAAAATGAAAAAATAATTAATCCGATTCTTGAAGCACATGTGGGAGTTGAAGTTTTAAACGCTTATTCAAAAATAATTTTTAATTTTCAAAAAAAAATGTCATCATTTTCAGGGTTTGAACCAAGGACCACATGTTCAACAAACACAAACTTCAACCCACTAAGACACAGGACCTACATGAAGGTTCCTTTTCACACTGTATTAAGTTATCTTCTCTACCAAAAGAAAAAAATTAAAAGAAAAAAATTAAACAATACGATTCTTGAGGCACATGTGGGAGTTGAAGTTTTAAACGCTTCTTCAAAAATAATTTCTAATTTTCGAAGTTTTTTTTCATTGCTAGGGTTTTGAACCCAGGACCTCGTGTTCATCAAATACAGACTGCAACCCACTAAGCCACAGGACCTACATGAAGTTTTCTTTTCACACTGCATTAAGTTCTCTTCTCTACCAAAAGTAAAAAATTAAAATAAAAAATTAAATAATACGATTCTTGAGGCACATGTGGGAGTTGAAGTTTTAAAAGCTTCTTCAAAAAAAAATTCTAATATTCAAAGTTTTTTTTCATCATTGCCAGGGCTTGAACCTAGGACCTCATGTTCATCAAACACAAATTCAACCCACTAAGCCACAGGACATACATGAAGGTTCCTTTTCACACTGTATTAAGTTATCTTCTCTACCAAAAGAAAAAAATTAAAATAAAAAAATGAAACAATACGATTCTTGAGGCACATGTGGGAGTTGAAGTTTTAAACGCTTCTTCAAAAATAATTTCTAATTTTCAAAGTTTTTTTTCGTCATTGCCAGGGCTTAAACACAGGACCTCATGTTCATCAAACACAGACTTCAACCCACTAAGCCACAGGACATACATGATGTTTCCTTTTCACACTGCATTAAGTTCTCTTCTCTACCAAAAGAAAAAAATTATAATAAAAAAAATTAAATAATACGATTCTTGAGGCACATGTGGGAGTTGAAGTTTTAAACGCTTCTTCAAAAGTAATTTCAATTTTTCAATTTTTTTTTCACTGCCAGGGATTGAACCCAGGACCTCATGTTCACCAAACACAGGCTTGAACCCACTAAGCCAAAGGACAAACTTGTAGTTTCCTTTTCACACTGCATTAAGTTCTCTTCTCTACCAAAAGTAAAAAATTAAAATTAAAAAATTAAATAATACGATTCTTGAGGCACATGTGGGAGTTGAAGTTTTAAACGCTTCTTCAAAAATAATTTATAATTTAAAAAAAAAATATTCATCACAGCCAGGGATTGAACCCAGGACCTCATGTTCACCAAACACAGACTTCAACCCACTAAGCCACAGGAGCTACTTAAATTTCCGTTTCACACTGCATTAAGTTCTCTTCTCTACCAAAAGAAAAAATTAAAAGAAAAAAATTAAACAATACGATTCTTGAGGCACATGTGGGAGTTGAAGTTTTAAACGCTTCTTCAAAAATAATTTCTAATTTTCGAAGTTTTTTTTCATTGCCAGGGCTTGAACCCAGGACCTCGTGTTCACCAAACACAGGCTTGAACCCACAAAGCCTCAGGACCTACATGAAGTTTCCTTTTCACACTGCATTAAGTTCTCTTCTCTACCAAAAGAAAAAAATTAAAAGAAAAAAATTAAATAATACGATTCTTGAGGCACATGTGGGAGTTGAAGTTTTAAACGCTTCTTCAAAAATAATTTCTAATTTTCAAATTTTTTTCACTGCCAGGGATTGAGCCCAGGACCTCATGTTCATCAAACACAAATTCAACCCACTAAGCCACAGGACCTACAAGAAGTTTCCTTTTCACACTGCATTAAGTTCTCTTCTCTACAAAAAGTAAAAAATTAAAATAAAAAAATTAAATAATACGATTCTTGAGCCACATGTGGGAGTTGAAGTTTTAAAAGCTTCTTCCAAAATATATTCTAATTTTCAAAGTTTTTTTTCATCATTGCCAGGGCTTGAACCCAGGACCTCATGTTCATCAAACACAGACTTCAACACACTAAGCCACAGGACCTAGATGAAGTTTCCTTTTCACACTGCATTAAGTTCTCTTCTCTACCAAAAGAAAAAAATTAAAATAAAAAAATTAAACAATACGATTCTTGAGGCACATGTGGGAGTTGAAGTTTTAAACGCTTCTTCAAAAATAATTTCTAATTTTCAAAGTTTTTTTTCATCATTGCCAGGGCTTGAACCCAGGACCTCATGTTCATCAAACACAGACTTCAACACACTAAGCCACAGGACCTAGATGAAGTTTCCTTTTCACACTGCATTAAGTTCTCTTCTCTACCAAAAGTAAAAAAATTAAATAAAAAAATTAAATAATACGATTCTTGAGGCACATGTGGGAGTTGAAGTTTTAAACGCTTCTTCAAAAATAATTTCTAATTTTCAATTTTTTTTTCTCTGCCAGGGATTGAACCCAGGACCTCACGTTCACCAAACACAGGCTTGAACCCACTAAGCCAAAGGACAAACTTGTACTTTCCTTTTCACACTGCATTAAGTTCTCTTCTCTACCAAAAGTAAAAAAATAAAATTAAAAAATTAAATAATACGATTCTTGAGGCACATGTGGGAGTTGAAGTTTTAAACGCTTCTTCAAAAATAATTTCTAATTTAAAAAAAAAATATTCATCACAGCCAGGGATTGAACCCAGGACCACATGTTCACCAAACACAGACTTCAACCCACTAAGCCACAGGACCTACTTAAATTTCCTTTTCACACTGCATTAAGTTCTCTTCTCTACCAAAAGTAAAAAATTAAAATTAAAATTAAACAATACGATTCTTGAGGCACATGTGGGAGTTGAAGTTTTAAACGCTTCTTCAAAAATAATTTCTAATTTTCGAAGTTTTTTTTCATTGCCAGGGCTTGAACCCAGGACCTCATGTTCACCAAACACAGGCTTGAACCCACAAAGCCTCAGGACCTACATGAAGTTTCCTTTTCACACTGCATTAACAGGTGTGTAGCGGGGACGCTGGCGAATTTAACGCCGCTCCGTCAGACGCGGTTTCTTGTTTTTTGTTTTTGATTTTCTGCAGCTTTTCTTTTGACCTTTTGCCATCTCTATCTACATGCTTCGGTTCTTATTGTTCAGTTGGCTTTGTGGTTTGGCTTTGCGACGTCTAACTTGCAATCTAGCTGGCTACTGACGAGCTATCCCCCCCCCCCCCCCCCCGGATGACACCGCTACTCAACTAACTCACAACTGAAGATCGGAGAGGACGCTGGCGTTGTCTGTTCGCCGTTTCTCCATCTGAGACTTTAACAACTTTAGTTCCTACCGAGACACTCGGGCGGCGGTTTAGCGTGGCCAGGCAACATCCTTCGTTGGTTAGAATGGCTTTCTGCTATACTGTCTCACAACTCCGCCGACTAAAACTCGCAACTGCACCTGGACTCAACATCCCCATCATCAACGAGCTTGGTCTTCTACGTCGCCCTCGTTACATTCACAGAGGTTCCGGCCGAACATTTATTTTCCATAACCAGCTAAACTGCTCTGCTACAAACATCCCGTCTCTATGGTCGAGATCGGCGCACTGGGTTGGATACAATTCATGGAGCGGATTCCAGTCTGCGTGGAGCGGATTTCAGTGTTCTGCGACCTATACAGAGATTCATCCCACATTCGTTGGTCAAAATCGAACTTTTCAATGCTCAATCCATCAGCAATAAATCCACCCTGATTGAAGAACACATCAGGAGAAAGGACTGGACTTAATGTGCCTAACTGAAACCTGGCATCAGCCAGAGGTTTACTCTGCCCTCAATGAAGCCTGTCCCCCCGGTTACAGTTACCTGGAGGCAGCACGCAGCACCGGCCGTGGTGGCGGCCTAGCAGTCATCCACCGACAGGACCTGGAGCTGTCCCCATCCGCTGCCGACAGTAAAATCTTGTGAGTGTCTTGCATTAAAATGTAAGCCGAGCTTTCCCATGACTGTTCTTCTCATCTACCGGCCCCCTAAACCCAACTCCACTTTTATCCCAGAATTGTCTGATCTCCTCACAACACTTTGCACTACATCTGGAAATACCATAATCTTAGGAGATTTAAACATTCATGTCGACTCCCCTTCATGCCACTCTGCTACCGATCTCCTTCAGCTACTGGACTCCCTAAACCTACAACAACATGTTGATGTCCCCACACATTCAAGGGGACACACACTCGACCTGGTCATCGCAAACTCCGCCCTCATCACCGACCTACAGGTTTATGACCTTGGTGTGTCTGACCACAAAATAATATCAATGAAGCTGTCTTTCCTTCTCCCCACATCAAACCCACGCGGCAGATCCACTTCAGGAATCTGAAAAACATTAACATGGATGCCCTGGCTCTGGACCTCAAATCTCTCTCCATTGGCTCTACCAACTTCCTCTCTGGCACTGACTTAGTGGATTCCTACAACCAGTCCCTGAGCAGTCTTCTGGACCTTCATGCCCCTATAAAATCCAGGTCAGTCTCCTTCTCACGCTCAGCACCCTGGTACACCTGCGAGCTGCATAAAATGAAGACTGCTGGGCGTGTCATCGAGCGGCGGTTCAAGGCTTCTGGACTGACTGTTCACAAACAGGCATATAGAGAACACAGGAAGGCCTATGCCGAAGCTCTGAGAGATCGCAGTCCAAGTTTTATTCCACCATTATTAACAACAGCCCGGTAACTCAAAACAACTTTTCTCTACTGTAAATCATCTTCTCAAACCGCTTTCACTTGTTCATCCTGAGGCCACTGAGGATAGGTGCAATATGCACATCAATTTTTCCGACAAAAGTTAAAAATATCCGCTCGCACCTCTCTCCGCCACTGCTGTCCTGCCGCTCACAACCACCGACCCACTATCTGAGTTTGTCCAGCCTCTTTGCTCCTTCTCAACTGTCACACAGGAAGAAGTGGAGGATATGATCAAAAACACAAGGCCAACCACCTGTGCTCTGGACCCTTTCCCATCAGCTCTGCTAAAGACAAACACCTCTGCCATCTCTCCACTAATCACCACGATCATAAACCACTCGCTCCTGGCCGGCCATATTCCATCTGCGTTAAAAACTGCTGTCATCAGACCACTACTAAAAAAACACCCTGGATCCAGAGGTTTTTTCCAACTACAGGCCCATTTCAAATCTTCCATTTCTGTCCAAAGTTCTAGAAAAGGCAGTTGCAGCACAACTTCACGATCATCTCAAAGACAATAACCTTTTCGAGAAGTTTCAGTCTGGTTTCCGCCCTGGCCATAGCACTGAAACAGCCTTGGTCAGGGTCACAATTACCTCATGATGGCAGCAGATACCGGTTCCCCATCTCTACTCATCCTCCTGGACCTAACAGCTGCTTTTGATACAATTGACCATAACATCCTCCTTCACCATCTGAAATACACTATTGGACTCTCTGATAAAATACATAACTGGTTCACCTCATATCTATCCGACAGAACGGAATACGTTACCCTGGGCAAAGCAAAATCATACACCCACAACGTCACCTGCGGTGTCCCCAGGAGCTCAGTGCTGGGCCCCTCTCTTCACCCTCTATCTGCTTCCCTGGGTAATATAATCAGCAGGCATGGGGTATCCTACCACTGCTATGCTGATGACACACAACTCTATATGAGGACAACCCCACTTCTTCTGATTCCAACTCTATATCCACACTCACCACCTGCCTGGAGGACATAGAGACATGGATGAAACTCAATTTTCTTCAGCTAAACAGTTCAAAAACAGAAGCCATCCTAGTTGGCACACCACATCAACTCCGCTCTTCCACCATCACCTGCATTACCTTCTCGGGTCAAAACGTACCTCTCTCACATCTGTCACCAACCTTGGTGTTAAAATGGATTCAATCTCACTTTTGACACCCACATCAAACTACCTCCGCAAGACAGCTTTCTATCACCTCAGGAACATCGCCAAACTCCGTCCAACACTCAATCTGGCAGATGCAGAGAAACTTGTCCATGCCTTTGTATCATCCAGGCTGGATTACTGTAATGCTCTCCTCACCGGAATCTCAAACAAGAACATCCAGAGATTACAATATATCCAGAACAGCGCTGCCAGGATCCTGCTAAGAGTCCGTAAATATGATCACATCACCCCGTTCTGAAATCATTACACTGGCTCCCCATCCCACACAGAATTGAGTACAAGCTCTCCCTCATCACTCATCAGTGCATTCATGGACATGCTCCCCAATACCTGAAAGAACTGCTCACCCCCCAGACCTCCTCATTTAACCTCCGTTCTTCAACCAACAACACACTCCAAGTCCCCAGAACCAAGCTCCGCACTATGGGAGATCGGGCCTTCTTCTCTGCAGCTCCGAGGATATGGAACACCCTCCCTGAACATCTGAGGGCCCCACAGACTGCAGAGGCTTTTAAGCGTGACCTGAAAACTCACCTTTTTAAGAAAGCTTACTGCTAAAATATCTTTTATGGGCTTTGCTTTTAAATATATCTTAAAATTTTAGCTTTTTATTGTTGTTTTATTCTGCTCTGTAGCACTTTGAGATTGCTCAAATATGAAGTGCAATATAAATGCAATGTATTATTATTAAAAGAAAAAAATTATAATAAAAAAAATTAAATAATACGATTCTTGAGGCACATGTGGGAGTTGAAGTTTTAAACGCTTCTTCAAAAATAATTTCTAATATTCAATTTTTTTTTCACTGCCAGGGATTGAACCCAGGACCTCATGTTCACCAAACACAGGCTTGAACCCACTAAGCCAAAGGACAAACTTGTAGTTTCCTTTTCACACTGCATTAAGTTCTCTTCTCTACCAAAAGTAAAAAATTAAAATTAAAAAATTAAATAATACGATTCTTGAGGCACATGTGGGAGTTGAAGTTTTAAACGCTTCTTCAAAAATAATTTATAATTTAAAAAAAAAATATTCATCACAGCCAGGGATTGAACCCAGGACCTCATGTTCACCAAACACAGACTTCAACCCACTAAGCCACAGGAGCTACTTAAATTTCCTTTTCACACTGCATTAAGTTCTCTTCTCTACCAAAAGAAAAAAATTAAAAGAAAAAAATTAAACAATACGATTCTTGAGGCACATGTGGGAGTTGAAGTTTTAAACGCTTCTTCAAAAATAATTTCTAATTTTCGAAGTTTTTTTTCATTGCTAGGGCTTGAACCCAGGACCTCGTGTTCACCAAACACAGGCTTGAACCCACAAAGCCTCAGGACCTACATGAAGTTTCCTTTTCACACTGCATTAAGTTCTCTTCTCTACCAAAAGAAAAAAATTAAAAGAAAAAAATTAAATAATACGATTCTTGAGGCACATGTGGGAGTTGAAGTTTTAAAAGCTTCTTCCAAAATATATTCTAATTTTCAAATTTTTTTCACTGCCAGGGATTGAGCCCAGGACCTCATGTTCATCAAACACAAATTCAACCCACTAAGCCACAGGACCTACATGAAGTTTCCTTTTCACACTGCATTAAGTTCTCTTCTCTACAAAAAGTAAAAAATTAAAATAAAAAAATTAAATAATACGATTCTTGAGGCACATGTGGGAGTTGAAGTTTTAAAAGCTTCTTCCAAAATATATTCTAATTTTCAAAGTTTTTTTTCATCATTGCCAGGGCTTGAACCCAGGACCTCATGTTCATCAAACACAGACTTCAACCCACTAAGCCACAGGACCTACATGAAGTTTCCTTTTCACACTGCATTAAGTTCTCTTCTACTGCAAAAGTAAAAAATTAAAATAAAAAATTAAATAATACGATTCTTGAGGCACATGTGGGAGTTGAAGTTTTAAACGCTTCTTCAAAAATAATTTCTAATTTTTGAAGTTTTTTTTCATAATTGCCAGGGCTTGAACCCAGGACCTCAAGTTCACCAAACACAGGCTTCAACCCACTAAGCCACAGGACCTACATGAAGTTTCCTTTTCACACTGCATTAAGTTCTCTTCTCTACCAAAAAAAAAAATTAAAATAAAAAAATTAAATAATACGATTCTTGAGGCACATGTGGGAGTTGAAGTTTTAAAAGCTTCTTCAAAAAAAATTCTAATTTTCAAAGTTTTTTTTCATCATTGCCAGGGCTTGAACCCAGGACCTCATGTTCATCAAACACAGACTTCAACCCACTAAGCCACAGGACATACATGAAGTTTCCTTTTCACACTGCATTAAGTTCTCTTCTCTACCAAAAGTAAAAAATTAAATAAAAAAATTAAATAATACGATTCTTGAGGCACATGTGGGAGTTGAAGTTTTAAACGCTTCTTCAAAATAATTTCTAATTCTCAATTTTTTTTTCACTACGAGGGATTGAACCCAGGACCTCATGTTCATCAAACACAGACTTCAACCCACTAAGCCACAGGACCTACATGAAGTTTCCTTTTCACACTGCATTAAGTTCTCTTCTCTACCAAAAGTAAAAAAATAAAATTAAAAAATTAAATAATACGATTCTTGAGGCACATGTGGGAGTTGAAGTTTTAAACGCTTCTTCAAAAATAATTTCTAATTTAAAAAAAAAATATTCATCACAGCCAGGGATTGAACCCAGGACCACATGTTCACCAAACACAGACTTCAACCCACTAAGCCACAGGACCTACTTAAATTTCCTTTTCACACTGCATTAAGTTCTCTTCTCTACCAAAAGTAAAAAATTAAAATTAAAATTAAACAATACGATTCTTGAGGCACATGTGGGAGTTGAAGTTTTAAACGCTTCTTCAAAAATAATTTCTAATTTTCGAAGTTTTTTTACACTGCCAGGGCTTGAACCCAGGACCTCATGTTCATCAAACACAGACTTCAACCCACTAAGCCACAGGACCTACATGAAGTTTCCTTTTCACACTGCATTAAGTTCTCTTCTCTACCAAAAGTAAAAAATTAAAATTAAAAAATAATTAATACGATTCTTGAGGCACATGTGGGAGTTGAAGTTTTAAAGCTTATTCAAAAAAATTCTAATTTTCAAAGTTTTTTTTCATCATTGCCAGGGCTTGAACCCAGGACCTCATGTTCATCAAACACAGACTTCAACCCACTAAGCCACAGGACATACATGAAGTTTCCTTTTCACACTGCATTAAGTTCTCTTCTCTACCAAAAGTAAAAATTTAAATAAAAAAATTAAATAATACGATTCTTGAGGCACATGTGGGAGTTGAAGTTTTAAAAGCTTCTTCAAAAAAATTCTAATTTTCAAAGTTTTTTTTCATCATTGCCAGGGCTTGAACCCAGGACCTCATGTTCATCAAACACAAATTCAACCCACTAAGCCACAGGACCTACATGAAGTTTCCTTTTCACACTGCATTAAGTTCTCTTCTCTACCAAAAGTAAAAATTAAATTAAAAAATTAAATAATACGATTCTTGAGGCACATGTGGGAGTTGAAGTTTTAAAAGCTTCTTCAAAAACAATTTCTAATTTTCAAAGTTTTTTTTCATCATTGCCAGAGCTTGAACCCAGGACCTCATTTTCATCAAACACAGACTTCAACCCACTAAGCCACAGGACCTACATGAAGTTTCCTTTTCACACTGCATTAAGTTCTCTTCTCTACCAAAAGTAAAAAATTAAAATAAAAAAATTAAATAATACGATTCTTGAGGCACATGTGGGAGTTGATGTTTTAAACGCTTCTTCAAAAATAATTTCTAATTTTCAAAAAAAAATTCATCATAGCCAGGGATTGAACCCAGGACCAAATGTTCAACAAACACAGACTTCAAACCAATAAGCCACAGGACCTACATGAAGTTTCCTTTTCACACTGCATTAAGTTCTCTTCTCTACCAAAAGTAAAAAATTTAAATAAAAAAAAAAATAATACGATTCTTGAGGCACATGTGGGAGTTGAAGTTTTAAACGCTGCTTCAAAAATAATTTTTAATTTTCAAAAAAAATATTCATCACTGCCAGGGCTTGAACCCAGGACCTCATGTTCATCAAACACAGACTTCAACCCACTAAGCCACAGGACCTACATGAAGTTTCCTTTTCACACTGCATTAAGTTCTCTTCTCTACCAAAAGTAAAAAATTAAAATTAAAAAATTAAATAATACGATTCTTGAGGCACATGTGGGAGTTGAAGTTTTAAACGCTTCTTCAAAAATAATTTCTAATTTTCAAAGTTTTTTTTCATTGCCAGGGCTTGAACCCAGGACCTCATGTTCATCAAACACAGACTTCAACCCACTAAGCCACAGGACCTACATGAAGTTTCCTTTTCACACTGCATTAAGTTCTCTTCTCTACCAAAAGTAAAAAATTAAAATAAAAAAATTAAATAATACGATTCTTGAGGCACATGTGGGAGTTGAAGTTTTAAAAGCTTCTTCAAAAAAAATTCTAATTTTCAAAGTTTTTTTTCATCATTGCCAGGGCTTGAACCCAGGACCTCATGTTCATCAAACACAAATTCAACCCACTAAGCCACAGGACCTACATGAAGTTTCCTTTTCACACTGCATTAAGTTCTCTTCTCTACCAAAAGTAAAAAATTAAAATTAAAAAATAAATAATACGATTCTTGAAGCACATGTGGGAGTTGAAGTTTTAAACGCTTATTCAAAAATAATTTTTAATTTTCAAAAAAAAATGTCATCATTTTCAGGCCTTGAACCAAGGACCACATGTTCAACAAACACAGACTTCAACCCACTAAGCCACAGGACCTACATGAAGTTTCCTTTTCACACTGCATTAAGTTCTCTTCTCTACCAAAAGTAAAAAATTAAAATAAAAAATTAAATAATACGATTCTTGAGGCACATGTGGGAGTTGAAGTTTTAAACGCTTCTTCAAAAATAATTTCTAATTTTCAAAGTTTTTTTTCATCATTGCCAGGGCTTGAACCCAGGACCTCATGTTCATCAAACACAGACTTCAACCCACTAAGCCACAGGACATACATGAAGTTTCCTTTTCACACTGCATTAAGTTCTCTTCTCTACCAAAAGTAAAAAATTAAAATAAAAAAAATTAAATAATACGATTCTTGAGGCACATGTGGGAGTTGAAGTTTTAAACGCTTCTTCAAAAATAATTTCTAATTTTCAATTTTTTTTCACTGCCAGGGATTGAACCCAGGACCTCATGTTCACCAAACACAGGCTTGAACCCACTAAGCCAAAGGACAATTTTCGAAGTTTTTTTTCATTGCCAGGGCTTGAACCCAGGACCTCATGTTCATCAAACACAGACTTCAACCCACTAAGCCACAGGACCTACATGAAGTTTCCTTTTCACACTGCATTAAGTTCTCTTCTCTACCAAAAGTAAAAAATTAAAATAAAAAAATTAAATAATACGATTCTTGAGGCACATGTGGGAGTTGAAGTTTTAAAAGCTTCTTCAAAAAAAATTCTAATTTTCAAAGTTTTTTTTCATCATTGCCAGGGCTTGAACCCAGGACCTCATGTTCATCAAACACAGACTTCAACCCACTAAGCCACAGGACCTACATGAAGTTTCCTTTTCACACTGCATTAAGTTCTCTTCTCTACCAAAAGTAAAAAATAAAATTAAAAAAATTAAACAATACGATTCTTGAGGCACATGTGGGAGTTGAAGTTTTAAACGCTTCTTCAAAAATAATTTCTAATTTTCAAAAAAATTTTCATCATTGCCAGGGCTTGAATCCAGGACCTCATGTTCATCAAACACAGACTTCAACCCACTAAGCCACAGGACCTACATGAAGTTTCCTTTTCACACTGCATTAAGTTCTCTTCTCTACCAAAAGTAAAAAAATAAAATAAAAAAATTAAATAATACGATTCTTGAGGCACATGTGGGAGTTGAAGTTTTAAACGCTTCTTCAAAAATAATTTCTAATTTTCAAAGTTTTTTCTCATTGCCAGGGCTTGAAGCCAGGACCTCATGTTCATCAAACACAGACTTCAACCCACTAAGCCACAGGACCTACATGAAGTTTCCTTTTCACACTGCATTAAGTTCTCTTCTCTACCAAAAAAAAAATTAAAATAAAAAATTAAATAATACGATTCTTGAGGCACATGTGGGAGTTGAAGTTTTAAACGCTTCTTCAAAAATAATTTCTAATTTTCAAATTTTTTTCACTGCCAGGGCTTGAACCCAGGACCTCATGTTCATCAAACACAGACTTCAACCCACTAAGCCACAGGACCTACATGAAGTTTCCTTTTCACACTGCATTAAGTTCTCTTCTCTACCAAAAGTAAAAAATTAAATTAAAAAAATTAAACAATACGATTCTTGAGGCACATGTGGGAGTTGAAGTTTTAAACGCTTCTTCAAAAATAATTTCTAATTTTCAAAGTTTTTTTTCACTGCCAGGGCTTGAACCCAGGACCTCATGTTCATCAAACACAGACTTCAACCCACTAAGCCACAGGACCTACTTAAATTTCCTTTTCACACTGCATTAAGTTCTCTTCTCTACCAAGAGTAGAAAATTAAATTAAAAAATTAAATAAAACGATTCTTGAGGCACATGTGGGAGTTGAAGTTTTAAACGCTTCTTCAAAAATAATTTCAATTTTTCAAAGTTTTTTTTACACTGCCAGGGATTGAACCCAGGACCTCATGTTCATCAAACACAGACTTCAACCCACTAAGCCACAGGACCTACTTGAAGTTTCCTTTTCACACTGCATTAAGTTCTCTTCTCTACCAAAAGTAAAAAATTAAAATTAAAAAATAATTAATACGATTCTTGAAGCACATGTGGGAGTTGAAGTTTTAAAGCTTCTTCAAAAAACATTTCTAATTTTCAAAAAAAATTCACTGCCAGGGCTTGAACCCAGGACCTCATGTTCATCAAACACAGACTTCAACCCACTAAGCCACAGGACCTACATTAAGTTTCCTTTTCACACTGCATTAAGTTCTCTTCTCTACCAAAAGTAAAAAATTAAAATAAAAAAATTAAATAATACGATTCTTGAGGCACATGTGGGAGTTGAAGTTTTAAAAGCTTCTTCAAAAAACATTTCTAATTTTCAATTTTTTTTTCACTGCCAGGGATTGAACCCAGGACCTCATGTTCATAAAACACAGACTTCAACCCACTAAGCCACAGGACCTACATGAAGTTTCCTTTTCACACTGCATTAAGTTCTCTTCTCTACCAAAAGTAAAAAATTAAAATTAAAAAATTAAATAATACGATTCTTGAGGCACATGTGGGAGTTGAAGTTTTAAAAGCTTCTTCAAAAAAATTCTAATTTTCAAAGTTTTTTTTCACTGCCAGGGATTCAACCCAGGACCTCATGTTCATCAAACACAGACTTCAACCCACTAAGCCACAGGACCTACTTAAATTTCCTTTTCACACTGCATTAAGTTCTCTTCTCTACTAAAAGTAAAAAAATAAAATAAAAAAATAAATAATACGATTCTTGAGGCACATGTGGGAGTTGAAGTTTTAAAAGCTTCTTCAAAAAAAATTCTTATTTTCAAAGTTTTTTTTCACTGCCAGGGATTGAACCCAGGACCTCATGTTCATCAAACACAGACTTCAACCCACTAAGCCACAGGACCTACATGAAGTTTCCTTTTCACACTGCATTAAGTTCTCTTCTCTACCAAAAGAAAAAAATTATAATAAAAAAATTAAATAATACGATTCTTGAGGCACATGTGGGAGTTGAAGTTTTAAAAGCTTCTTCAAAAATAATTTTCAATTTTTTTTTCACTGCCAGGGATTGAACCCAGGACCTCATATTCATCAAACACAGACTTCAACACACTAAGCCACAGGACCTACATGAAGTTTCCTTTTCACACTGTATTAAGTTCTCTTCTCTACCAAAAGTAAAAAATTAAAATAAAAAAATTAAATAATACGATTCTTGAGGCACATGTGGGAGTTGAAGTTTTAAACGCTTCTTCAAAAATAATTTCTAATTTAAAAAAAAAAAATTCACTGCCAGGGATTGAACCCAGGACCTCATGTTTATCAAACACAGACTTCAACCCACTAAGCCACAGGACCTACTAGAAGTTTCCTTTTCACACTGCATTAAGTTCTCTTCTCTACCAAAAGTAAAAAATTAAAATAAAAAATTAAATAATACGATTCTTGAGGCACATGTGGGAGTTGAAGTTTTAAAGCTTCTTCAAAAATAATTTCTATTTTTCAAAGTTTTTTTTCACTGCCAGGGATTGAACCCAGGACCTCATGTTCATCAAACACAGACTTCAACCCACTAAGCCACAGGACCTACATGAAGTTTCCTTTTCACACTGCATTAAGTTCTCTTCTCTACCAAAAGTAAAAAATTAAAATAAAAAATTAAATAATACGATTCTTGAGGCACATGTGGGAGTTGAAGTTTTAAACGCTTCTTCAAAAATAATTTTAATTTTCAAAAAATTTTCATCACTGCCAGGGATTGAACCCAGGACCTCATGTTCATCAAACACAGACTTCAACCCACTAAGCCACAGGACCTACATGAAGTTTCCTTTTCACACTGCATTAAGTTCTCTTCTCTACCAAAAGTAAAAATTAAAATAAAAAATTAAATAATACGATTCTTGAGGCACATGTGGGAGTTGAAGTTTTAAACGCTTCTTCAAAAATAATTTCTAATTTAAAAAAAATTTCATCACCGCCAGGGATTGAACCCAGGACCTCATGTTCATCAAACACAGACTTCAACCCACTAAGACACAGGACCTACATTAAGTTTCCTTTTCACACTGCATTAAGTTCTCTTCTCTACCAAAAGTAAAAAATTAAATTAAAAAATTAAATAATACGATTCTTGAGGCACATGTGGGAGTTGAAGTTTTAAACGCTTCTTCAAAAATAATTTCAATTTTTCAAAGTTTTTTTTCACTGCCAGGGATTGAACCCAGGACCTCATGTTCATCAAACACAGACTTCAACCCACTAAGCCACAGGACCTACATGAAGTTTCCTTTTCACACTGCATTAAGTTCTCTTCTCTACCAAAAGTTAAAAAAATTAAATAATACGATTCTTGAGGCACATGTGGGAGTTGAAGTTTTAAACGCTTCTTCAAAAATAAATTTCTAATTAAAAAAAAAAAAATTCACTCCCAGGGATTGAACCCAGGACCTCATGTTCATCAAACACAGACTTCAACCCACTAAGCCACAGGACCTACATGAAGTTTCCTTTTCACACTGCATTAAGTTCTCTTCTCTACCAAAAGTAAAAAATTAAATTAAAAAAATTAAACAATACGATTCTTGAGGCACATGTGGGAGTTGAAGTTTTAAACGCTTCTTCAAAAATAATTTCTAATTTTCAATTTTTTTTTCACTGCCAGGGATTGAACCCAGGACCTCATGTTCATCAAACAGACTTCAACCCACTAAGCCACAGGACCTACATGAAGTTTCCTTTTCACACTGCATTAAGTTCTCTTCTCTACCAAAAGTAAAAAATTAAATAATACGATTCTTGAGGCACATGTGGGAGTTGAAGTTTTAAACGCTTCTACAAAAATAAATTTCTAATTAAAAAAAAAAAAATTCACTCCCAGGGATTGAACCCAGGACCTCATGTTCATCAAACACAGACTTCAACCCACTAAACCACAGGAACTACTATAAGTTTACTTTTCACACTGCATTAAGTTCTCTTCTCTACCAAAAGTAAAAAATTAAATTAAAAAAATTAAACAATACGATTCTTGAGGCACATGTGGGAGTTGAAGTTTTAAACGCTTCTTCAAAAATAATTTCAATTTTTCAATTTTTTTTTCACTGCCAGGGATTGAACCCAGGACCTCATGTTCATCAAACACAGACTTCAACCCACTAAGCCACAGGACCTACTTAAATTTCCTTTTCACACTGCATTAAGTTCTCTTCTCTACCAAAAGTAAAAAATAAAATTACAAAAATTAAATAATACGATTCTTGAGGCACATGTGGGAGTTGAAGTTTTAAACGCTTCTTCAAAAATAATTTCTAATTTAAAAAAAAAAAATTCACTCCCAGGGATTGAACCCAGGACCTCATGTTCATCAAACACAGACTTCAACCCACTAAGCCACAGGACCTTCTTAAATTTCCTTTTCACACTGCATTAAGTTCTCTTCTCTACCAAAAGTAAAAAATTAAATTAAAAAATTAAATAATACGATTCTTGAGGCACATGTGGGAGTTGAAGTTTTAAACGCTTCTTCAAAATTAATTTCTAATTTTCGAAGTTTTTTTGCATTGCCAGGGCTTGAACCCAGGACCTCATGTTCATCAAACACATGCTTGAACCCACTAAGCCACAGGACCTACATGAAGTTTCCTTTTCACACTGCATTAAGTTCTCTTCTCTACCAAAAGTAAAAAATTAAATAAAAAAATTAAATAATACGATTCTTGAGGCACATGTGGGAGTTGAAGTTTTAAACGCTTCTTCAAAAATAATTTCTAATTTTCAAAGTTTTTTTTCATCATTGCCAGGGCTTGAACCCAGGACCTTATGTTCATCAAACACAGACTGCAACCCACTAAGCCACAGGACCTACATGAAGTTTTCTTTTCACACTGCATTAAGTTCTCTTCTCTACCAAAAGTAAAAAATTAAAATAAAAAATTAAATAATACGATTCTTGAGGCACATGTGGGAGTTGAAGTTTTAAACGCTTCTTCAAAAATAATTTCTAATTTTCAAAAAAAATATTCATCACTGCCAGGGATTGAACCCAGGACCTCATGTTCATCAAACACAGACTTCAACCCACTAAGCCACAGGACCTACATGAAGTTTCCTTTTCACACTGCATTAAGTTCTCTTCTCTACCAAAAGTAAAAATTAAAATAAAAAATTAAATAATACAATTCCTGAGGCACATGTGGGAGTTGAAGTTTTAAAAGCTTCTTCAAAAATAATTTCTAATTTTCAAAAAAAAATGTCATCATTTTCAGGGCTTGAACCCAGGACCACATGTTCAACAAACACAGACTTCAACCCACTAAGCCACAGGACCTACATGAAGTTTCCTTTTCACACTGCATTAAGTTCTCTTCTCTACCAAAAGTAAAAAATTAAAATAAAAAAATTAAATAATACGATTCTTGAGGCACATGTGGGAGTTGAAGTTTTAAACGCTTCTTCAAAAATAATTTCTAATTTTCGAAGTTTTTTTTCATTCCAGGGCTTGAACCCAGGTCCTTATGTTCATCAAACACAAACTTCAACCCACTAAGACACAGGACCTACATGAAGTTTCCTTTTCACACTGCATTAAGTTCTCTTCTCTACCAAAAGAAAAAAATTAAAATAAAAAATTAAACAATACGATTCTTGAGGCACATGTGGGAGTTGAAGTTTTAAACGCTGCTTCAAAAATAATTTCTAATTTTCAAAAAATTTTCATCACTGCCAGGGATTGAACCCAGGACCTCATGTTCATCAAACACAGACTTCAACCCACTAAGCCACAGGACCTACATGAAGTTTCCTTTTCACACTGCATTAAGTTCTCTTCTCTACCAAAAGTAAAAATTAAAATAAAAAAATTAAATAATACGATTCTTGAGGCACATGTGGGAGTTGAAGTTTTAAACGCTTCTTCAAAATAATTTCTAATTTTCAAAAAAAAATTCACTGCCAGGGCTTGAACCCAGGACCTCATGTTCATCAAACACAGACTTCAACCCACTAAGACACAGGACCTACATTAAGTTTCCTTTTCACACTGCATTAAGTTCTCTTCTCTACCAAAAGTAAAAAATTAAATTAAAAAAATTAAACAATACGATTCTTGAGGCACATGTGGGAGTTGAAGTTTTAAACGCTTCTTCAAAATAATTTCAATTTTTCAAAGTTTTTTTCACTGCCAGGATTGAACCCAGGACCTCATGTTCATCAAACACAGACTTCAACCCACTAAGCCACAGGACCTACATGAAGTTTCCTTTTCACACTGCATTAAGTTCTCTTCTCTACCAAAAGTAAAAAATTAAAATTAAAAAATTAAATAATACGATTCTTGAGGCACATGTGGGAGTTGAAGTTTTAAACGCTTCTTCAAAAATAATTTCTAATTAAAAAAAAAAAAATTCTCTGCCAGGGATTGAACCCAGGACCTCATGTTCATCAAACACAGACTTCAACCCACTAAGCCACAGGACCTACTAAAATTTCCTTTTCACACTGCATTAAGTTCTCTTCTCTACAAAAGTAAAAAATTAAATTAAAAAAATTAAATAATACGATTCTTGAGGCACATGTGGGAGTTGAAGTTTTAAACGCTTCTTCAAAAATAATTTCTAATTTTCAAAGTTTTTTTCATTGCCAGGGCTTGAACCCAGGACCTCATGTTCATCAAACACAGACTTCAACCCACTAAGCCACAGGACCTACATGAAGTTTCCTTTTCACACTGCATTAAGTTCTCTTCTCTACCAAAAGTAAAAAATTAAATTAAAAAAATTAAACAATACGATTCTTGAGGCACATGTGGGAGTTGAAGTTTTAAACGCTTCTTCAAAAATAATTTCTAATTTTCAAAGTTTTTTTGCATTGCCAGGGCTTGAACCCAGGACCTCATGTTCATCAAACACAGACTTCAACCCACTAAGCCACAGGACCTACATGAAGTTTCCTTTTCACACTGCATTAAGTTCTCTTCTCTACCAAAAGTAAAAATTTAAATAAAAAAATTAAATAATACGATTCTTGAGGCACATGTGGGAGTTGAAGTTTTAAACGCTTCTTCAAAAATAATTTCTAATTTTCAAAGTTTTTTTTTCATTGCCAGGGCTTGAACCCAGGACCTCATGTTCATCAAACACAGACTTCAACCCACTAAGCCACAGGACCTACATGAAGTTTCCTTTTCACACTGCATTAAGTTCTCTTCTCTACCAAAAGATTAAAATAAAAAATTAAATAATACGATTCTTGAGGCACATGTGGGAGTTGAAGTTTTAAACGCTTCTTCAAAAATAATTTCTAATTTTCAAAGTTTTTTTTCATTGCCAGGGCTTGAACCCAGGACCTCATGTTCATCAAACACAGACTTCAACCCACTAAGCCACAGGACCTACATGAAGTTTCCTTTTCACACTGCATTAAGTTCTCTTCTCTACCAAAAGTAAAAATTAAAATAAAAAAATTAAATAATACGATTCTTGAGGCACATGTGGGAGTTGAAGTTTTAAACGCTGCTTCAAAAATAATTTTTAATTTTCAAAAAAATATTCATCAATGCCAGGGATTGAACCCAGGACCTCATGTTCATCAAACACAGACTTCAACCCACTAAGCCACAGGACCTACATGAAGTTTCCTTTTCACACTGCATTAAGTTCTCTTCTCTACAAAAGTAAAAATTAAAATAAAAAATTAAATAATACGATTCTTGAGGCACATGTGGGAGTTGAAGTTTTAAACGCTTCTTCAAAAATAATTTTTAATTTTCAAAAAAAAATGTCATCATTTTCAGGTCTTGAACCAAGGACCACATGTTCAACAAACACAGACTTCAACCCACTAAGCCACAGGACCTACATGAAGTTTCCTTTTCACACTGCATTAAGTTCTCTTCTCTACCAAAAGTAAAAAATTAAAATAAAAAATTAAATAATACGATTCTTGAGGCACATGTGGGAGTTGAAGTTTTAAACGCTTCTTCAAAAATAATTTCTAATTTTCAAAGTTTTTTTTCATTGCCAGGGCTTGAACCCAGGACCTCATGTTCATCAAACACAGACTTCAACCCACTAAGCCACAGGACCTACATGAAGTTTCCTTTTCACACTGCATTAAGTTCTCTTCTCTACCAAAAGTAAAAAATTAAAATAAAAAAATTAAATAATACGATTCTTGAGGCACATGTGGGAGTTGAAGTTTTAAACGCTTCTTCAAAAATAATTTCTAATTTTCAAAAAAAATATTCATCACTGCCAGGGATTGAACCCAGGACCTCATGTTCATCAAACACAGACTTCAACCCACTAAGCCACAGGACCTACTTAAGTTTCCTTTTCACACTGCATTAAGTTCTCTTCTCTACCAAAAGTAAAAAATTAAAATAAAAAATTAAATAATACGATTCTTGAGGCACATGTGGGAGTTGAAGTTTTAAACGCTGCTTCAAAAATAATTTTTAATTTTCAAAAAAAATATTCATCATTTTCAGGGCTTGAACACAGGACCTCATGTTCATCAAACACAGACTTCAACCCACTAAGCCACAGGACCTACATGAAGTTTCCTTTTCACACTGCATTAAGTTCTCTTCTCTACTAAAAGTAAAAATTAAATAAAAAAATTAAATAATACGATTCTTGAGGCACATGTGGGAGTTGAAGTTTTAAACGCTTCTTCAAAAATAATTTCTAATTTTCAAAAAAAAATTCATCATAGCCAGGGCTTGAACCCAGGACCAAATGTTCAACAAACACAGACTTCAACCCACTAAGCCACAGGACCTACATGAAGTTTCCTTTTCACACTGCATTAAGTTCTCTTCTCTACTAAAAGTAAAAAATTAAAATAAAAAAATTAAATAATACGATTCTTGAGGCACATGTGGGAGTTGAAGTTTTAAACGCTTCTTCAAAAATAATTTCTAATTTTCAAAGTTTTTTTTCATTGCCAGGGCTTGAACCCAGGACCTCATGTTCATCAAACACAGACTTCAACCCACTAAGCCACAGGACCTACATGAAGTTTCCTTTTCACACTGCATTAAGTTCTCTTCTCTACCAAAAGTAAAAAATTAAAATAAAAAATTAAATAATACGATTCTTGAGGCACATGTGGGAGTTGAAGTTTTAAACGCTTCTTCAAAAATAATTTCTAATTTTCAAAAAAAATTTCATCATTTTCAGGTCTTGAACACAGGACCTCATGTTCATCAAACACAGACTTCAACCCACTAAGCCACAGGACCTACATGAAGTTTCCTTTTCACACTGCATTAAGTTCTCTTCTCTACCAAAAGTAAAAAATTAAAATAAAAAATTAAATAATACGATTCTTGAGGCACATGTGGGAGTTGAAGTTTTAAACGCTTCTTCAAAAAATAATTTCTAATTTTCAAAAAAAAATTTCATCATTGCCAGGGCTTGAACCCAGGACCTCATGTTCATCAAACACAGACTTCAACCCACTAAGCCACAGGACCTACATGAAGTTTCCTTTTCACACTGCATTAAGTTCTCTTCTCTACCAAAAGTAAAAAATTAAAATAAAAAAATAAATAATACGATTCTTGAGGCACATGTGGGAGTTGAAGTTTTAAACGCTTCTTCAAAAATAATTTCTAATTTTCAAAGTTTTTTTTCATCATTGCCAGGGCTTGAACCCAGGACCTCATGTTCATCAAACACAGACTTCAACCCACTAAGCCACAGGACCTACATGAAGTTTCCTTTTCACACTGCATTAAGTTCTCTTCTCTACCAAAAGTAAAAAATTAAAATAAAAAAATAAATAATACGATTCTTGAGGCACATGTGGGAGTTGAAGTTTTAAAAGCTTCTTCAAAAAAATTTCTAATTTTCAAAGTTTTTTTTTATCATAGCCAGGGCTTGAACCCAGGACCAAATGTTCATCAAACACAGACTTCAACCCACTAAGCCACAGGACCTACATGAAGTTTCCTTTTCACACTGCATTAAGTTCTCTTCTCTACCAAAAGTAAAAAATTAAATTAAAAAAATTAAACAATACGATTCTTGAGGCACATGTGGGAGTTGAAGTTTTAAAAGCTTCTTCAAAAACAATTTTCAAAGTTTTTTTTCATCATTGCCAGGGCTTGAACCCAGGTCCTTATGTTCATCAAACACAAATTCAACCCACTAAGCCACAGGACCTACATGAAGTTTCCTTTTCACACTGCATTAATTTCTAATTTTCATTTTTTTTTCACTGCCAGGGATTGAACCCAGGACCTCATGTTCATCAAACACAGACTTCAACCCACTAAGCCACAGGACCTACATGAAGTTTCCTTTTCACACTGCATTAAGTTCTCTTCTCTACCAAAAGTAAAAAATTAAAATAAAAAAATTAAATAATACGATTCTTGAGGCACATGTGGGAGTTGAAGTTTTAAACGCTTCTTCAAAAATAATTTCAAATTTTCATCATTGCTAGGGCTTGAACCCAGGACCTCATGTTCATCAAACACAGACTTCAACCCACTAAGCCACAGGACCTACATGAAGTTTCCTTTTCACACTGCATTAAGTTCTCTTCTCTACCAAAAGTAAAAAATTAAAATAAAAAATTAAATAATACGATTCTTGAGGCACATGTGGGAGTTGAAGTTTTAAACGCTTCTTCAAAAATAATTTCTAATTTTCAAAAAAAAAATGTCATCATAGCCAGGGCTTGAACCCAGGACCAAATGTTCATCAAACACAGACTTCAACCCACTAAGCCACAGGACCTACATGAAGTTTCCTTTTCACACTGCATTAAGTTCTCTTCTCTACTAAAAGTAAAAAATTAAAATAGAAAAATTAAATAATACGATTCTTGAGGCACATGTGGGAGTTGAAGTTTTAAACGCTTCTTCAAAAATAATTTCAAATTTTCATCATTGCCAGGGCTTGAACCCAGGACCTCATGTTCATCAAACACAGACTTCAACCCACTAAGCCACAGGACCTACATGAAGTTTCCTTTTCACACTGCATTAAGTTCTCTTCTCTACTAAAAGTAAAAAATTAAATAAAAAAAAATTAAATAATACGATTCTTGAGGCACATGTGGGAGTTGAAGTTTTAAACGCTTCTTCAAAAATAATTTCTAATTTTCAAAGTTGTTTTCATCATTGCCAGGGCTTGAACCCAGGACCTCATGTTCATCAAACACAGACTTCAACCCACTAAGCCACAGGACCTACATGAAGTTTCCTTTTCACACTGCATTAAGTTCTCTTCTCTACCAAAAGTAAAAAATTAAATTAAAAAAAATTAAACAATACGATTCTTGAGGCACATGTGGGAGTTGAAGTTTTAAACGCTTCTTCAAAATGAAATTTCTAATTTTCAAATTTTTTTCACTGCCAAGGATTGAACCCAGGACCTTATGTTCATTAAACACAGACTGCAACCCACTAAGCCACAGGACCTACATGAAGTTTCCTTTTCACACTGCATTAAGTTCTCTTCTCTACTAAAAGTAAAAAATTAAAATAAAAAAATTAAATAATACGATTCTTGAGGCACATGTGGGAGTTGAAGTTTTAAACGCTTCTTCAAAAATAATTTCTAATTTTCAATTTTTTTTAAACTGCCAGGGCTTGAACCCAGGACCTCATGTTCATCAAACACAGACTTCAATTTACTAAGCCACAGGACCTACATGAAGTTTCCTTTTCACACTGCATTAAGTTCTCTTCTCTACTAAAAGTAAAAAATTAAAATTAAAAAATTAAATAATACGATTCTTGAGGCACATGTGGGAGTTGAAGTTTTAAAAGCTTCTTAAATTTTTTTTTCTAATTTTCAAAGTTTTTTTTCATCATTGCCAGGGCTTGAACCCAGGACCTCATGTTCATCAAACACAGACTTCAACCCACTAAGCCACAGGACCTACATGAAGTTTCCTTTTCACACTGCATTAAGTTCTCTTCTCTACCAAAAGTAAAAAATTAAAATAAAAAAATTAAATAATACGATTCTTGAGGCACATGTGGGAGTTGAAGTTTTAAACGCTTCTTCAAAAATAATTTCTAATTTTCAAAAAAAATTCATCATAGCCAGGGCTTGAACCCAGGACCAAATGTTCATCAAACACAGACTTCAACCCACTAAGCCACAGGACCTACATGAAGTTTCCTTTTCACACTGCATTAAGTTCTCTTCTCTACTAAAAGTAAAAAATTAAAATTAAAAAATTAAACAATACGATTCTTGAGGCACATGTGGGAGTTGAAGTTTTAAACGCTTCTTCAAAAATAATTTCTAATTTTCAAAAAAAAATTCATCATAGCCAGGGCTTGAACCCAGGACCAAATGTTCAACAAACACAGACTTCAAACCACTAAGCCACAGGACCTACATGAAGTTTCCTTTTCACACTGCATTAAGTTCTCTTCTCTACCAAAAGTAAAAAATTAAAATAAAAAAATTAAATAATACGATTCTTGAGGCACATGTGGGAGTTGAAGTTTTAAACGCTTCTTCAAAAATAATTTCTAATTTTCAAAGTTTTTTTTCATTGCCAGGGCTTGAACCCAGGACCTCATGTTCATCAAACACAGACTTCAACCCACTAAGCCACAGGACCTACATGAAGTTTCCTTTTCACACTGCATTAAGTTCTCTTCTCTACCAAAAGTAAAAAATTAAAATAAAAAATTAAATAATACGATTCTTGAGGCACATGTGGGAGTTGAAGTTTTAAAAGCTTCTTCAAAAAATATTCTAATTTTCAAAGTTTTTTTTCATCATTGCCAGGGCTTGAACCCAGGACCTCATGTTCATCAAACACAGACTTCAACCCACTAAGCCACAGGACCTACATGAAGTTTCCTTTTCACACTGCATTAAGTTCTCTTCTCTACCAAAAGTAAAAAATTAAAATTAAAAAATTAAATAATACGATTCTTGAGGCACATGTGGGAGTTGAAGTTTTAAAAGCTTCTTCAAAAACAATTTCTAATTTTCAAAGTTTTTTTTCATCATTGCCAGGGCTTGAACCCAGGACCTCATGTTCATCAAACACAGACTTCAACCCACTAAGCCACAGGACCTACATGAAGTTTCCTTTTCACACTGCATTAAGTTCTCTTCTCTACCAAAAGTAAAAAATTAAAATAAAAAAATTAAATAATACGATTCTTGAGGCACATGTGGGAGTTGAAGTTTTAAACGCTTCTTCAAAAATAATTTCTAATTTTCAAAAAAAAAATTCATCATAGCCAGGGCTTGAACCCAGGACCAAATGTTCAACAAACACAGACTTCAACCCACTAAGCCACAGGACCTACATGAAGTTTCCTTTTCACACTGCATTAAGTTCTCTTCTCTACCAAAAGTAAAAAATTAAATAATACGATTCTTGAGGCACATGTGGGAGTTGAAGTTTTAAAAGCTTCTTCAAAAACAATTTCTAATTTTCAAAGTTTTTTTCATCATTGCCAGAGCTTGAACCCAGGACCTCATTTTCATCAAACACAGACTTCAACCCACTAAGCCACAGGACCTACATGAAGTTTCCTTTTCACACTGCATTAAGTTCTCTTCTCTACCAAAAGTAAAAAATTAAAATTAAAAAATTAAATAATACGATTCTTGAGGCACATGTGGGAGTTGAAGTTTTAAACGCTTCTTCAAAAATAATTTCTAATTTTCAAAAAAAAAATTCATCATAGCCAGGGCTTGAACCCAGGACCAAATGTTCAACAAACACAGACTTCAACCCACTAAGCCACAGGACCTACATGAAGTTTCCTTTTCACACTGCATTAAGTTCTCTTCTCTACCAAAAGTAAAAATTAAATTAAAAAATTAAATAATACGATTCTTGAGGCACATGTGGGAGTTGAAGTTTTAAAAGCTTCTTCAAAAACAATTTCTAATTTTCAAAGTTTTTTTCATCATTGCCAGGGCTTGAACCCAGGACCTCATGTTCATCAAACACAGAACTTCAACCCACTAAGCCACAGGACCTACATGAAGTTTCCTTTTCACACTGCATTAAGTTCTCTTCTCTACCAAAAGTAAAAAATTTAAATAAAAAAATTAAATAATACGATTCTTGAGGCACATGTGGGAGTTGAAGTTTTAAACGCTTCTTCAAAAATAATTTCTAATTTTCAAATTTTTTTCACTGCCAGGGATTGAACCCAGGACCTCATGTTCATCAAACACAAATTCAACCCACTAAGCCACAGGACCTACATGAAGTTTCCTTTTCACACTGCATTAAGTTCTCTTCTCTACCAAAAGTAAAAAATTAAAATAAAAAATTAAATAATACGATTCTTGAGGCACATGTGGGAGTTGAAGTTTTAAAAGCTTCTTCAAAAACAATTTCTAATTTTCAAAGTTTTTTTTCATCATTGCCAGGGCTTGAACCCAGGACCTCATGTTCATCAAACACAGACTTCAACCCACTAAGCCACAGGACCTACATGAAGTTTCCTTTTCACACTGCATTAAGTTCTCTTCTCTACCAAAAGTAAAAAATTTAAATTAAAAAATTAAATAATACGATTCTTGAGGCACATGTGGGAGTTGAAGTTTTAAAAGCTTCTTCAAAACAATTTCTAATTTTCAAAGTTTTTTTTCATCATTGCCAGGGCTTGAACCCAGGACCTCATGTTCATCAAACACAGACTTCAACCCACTAAGCCACAGGACCTACATGAAGTTTCCTTTTCACACTGCATTAAGTTCTCTTCTCTACCAAAAGTAAAAAATTAAAATAAAAAAATTAAATAATACGATTCTTGAGGCACATGTGGGAGTTGAAGTTTTAAACGCTTCTTCAAAAATAATTTCTAATTTTCAAAAGAAAAATTCATCATAGCCAGGGCTTGAACCCAGGACCAAATGTTCAACAAACACAGACTTCAAACCAACAAGCCACAGGACCTACATGAAGTTTCCTTTTCACACTGCATTAAGTTCTCTTCTCTACCAAAAGTAAAAAATTAAAATAAAAAATTAAATAATACGATTCTTGAGGCACATGTGGGAGTTGAAGTTTTAAAAGCTTCTTCAAAAACAATTTCTAATTTTCAAAGTTTTTTTTCATCATTTCCAGGGCTTGAACCCAGGACCTCATGTTCATCAAACACAGACTTCAACCCACTAAGCCACAGGACCTACATGAAGTTTCCTTTTCACACTGCATTAAGTTCTCTTCTCTACCAAAAGTAAAAAATTTAAATTAAAAAATGAAATAATACGATTCTTGAGGCACATGTGGGAGTTGAAGTTTTAAGAGCTTCTTCAAAAACAATTTCTAATTTTCAAAGTTTTTTTTCATCATTGCCAGGGCTTGAACCCAGGACCTCATGTTCATCAAACACAGACTTCAACCCACTAAGCCACAGGACCTACATGAAGTTTCCTTTTCACACTGCATTAAGTTCTCTTCTCTACCAAAAGTAAAAAATTAAAATAAAAAAATTAAATAATACGATTCTTGAGGCACATGTGGGAGTTGTAGTTTTAAAAGCTTCTTAAAAAAAAATTCTAATTTTTGAAGTTTTTTTTCATTTCCAGGGCTTGAACCCAGGACCTCATATTCATCAAACACAGACTTCAACCCACTAAGCCACAGGACCTACATGAAGTTCCCTTTTCACACTGCATTAAGTTCTCTTCTCTACCAAAAGTAAAAAATTAAAATAAAAAAATTTAATAATACGATTCTTGAGGCACATGTGGGAGTTGAAGTTTTAAACGCTTATTAAAAAAAAAATTTCATCATAGCCAGGGTTTGAACCGAGGACCAAATGTTCAACAAACACAGACTTCAAACCACTAAGCCAAAGGTCCTACATGAAGTTTCCTTTTCACACTGCATTAAGTTCTCTTCTCTACCAAAAGTAAAAATTAAAATAAAAAAATTAAATAATACGATTCTTGAGGCACATGTGGGAGTTGAAGTTTTAAACGCTTCTTCAAAAATAATTTCTAATTTTCAAAGTCTTTTTTCATCATTGCCAGGGCTTGAACCCAGGACCTCATGTTCATCAAACACAGACTTCAACCCACTAAGCCACAGGACCTACATGAAGTTTCCTTTTCACACTGCATTAAGTTCTCTTCTCTACCAAAAGTAAAAAATTAAAATAAAAAAATTAAATAATACGATTCTTGAGGCACATGTGGGAGTTGAAGTTTTAAACGCTTCTTCAAAACTAATTGCTAATTTTCAAATTTTTTCACTGCCCTGGCTTGAACCCAGGACCTCATGTTCATCAAACACAGACTTCAACCCACTAAGCCACAGGACCTACATGAAGTTTCCTTTTCACACTGCATTAAGTTCTCTTCTCTACCAAAAGTAAAAAAATTAAATAAAAAAATTAAATAATACGATTCTTGAGGCACATGTGGGAGTTGAAGTTTTAAACGCTTCTTCAAAACTAATTGCTAATTTTCAAGTTTTGTTTTCATCATTGCCAGGGCTTGAACCCAGGACCTCATGTTCATCAAACACAATTTCAACCCACTAAGCCACAGGAACTACATGAAGTTTCCTTTTCACACTGCATTAAGTTCTCTTCTCTACTAAAAGTAAAAAATTAAAATAAAAAATTAAAATAATACGATTCTTGAGGCACATGTGGGAGTTGAAGTTTTAAAAGCATCTTCAAATTTTTTTTCTAATTTTCAAAGTTTTTTTTATCATTGCCAGGGCTTGAACCCAGGACCTCATGTTCATCAAACACAGACTTCAACCCACTAAGCCACAGGACCTACATGAAGTTTCCTTTTCACACTGCATTAAGTTCTCTTCTCTACCAAAAGTAAAAAATTAAAATAAAAAATTAAATAATACGATTCTTGAGGCACATGTGGGAGTTGAAGTTTTAAACGCTTATTCAAAAATAATTGCTAATTTTCAAGTTTTGTTTTCATCATTGCCAGGGCTTGAACCCAGGACCTCATGTTCATCAAACACAGACTATAACCCACTAATCCATAGGACCAACATGAAGTTTCCTTTTCACACTGCATTAAGTTCTCTTCTCTACTAAAAGTAAAAAATTTAAATTAAAAAATTAAACAATACGATTCTGGAGGCACATGTGGGAGTTGAAGTTTTAAACGCTTCTTCAAAAATAATTGCTAATTTTCAAATTTTTTACACTGCCAGGGATTGAACCCAGGACCTCATGTTCATCAAACACAATTTCAACCCACTAAGCCACAGGAACTACATGAAGTTTCCTTTTCACACTGCATTAAGTTCTCTTCTCTGCAAAAGTAAAAATTAAAATAAAAAAATTAAACAATACGATTCTTGAGGCACATGTGGGAGTTGAAGTTTTAAACGCTTCTTCAAAAATAATTTCTAATTTTCAAAAAAAATTTCATCATAGCCAGGGCTTGAACCCAGGACCTCATGTTCATCAAACACAGACTTCAACCCACTAAGCCACAGGACCTACATGAAGTTTCCTTTTCACACTGCATTAAGTTCTCTTCTCTACCAAAATTAATAAATTAAATTAAAAAAATTAAACAATACGATTCTTGAGGCACATGTGGGAGTTGAAGTTTTAAACGCTTCTTCAAAATGAAATTTCTAATTTTCAAATTTTTTTCACTTCCAATGATTGAACCCAGGACCTCATGTTCATCAAACACAAATTCAACCCACTAAGCCACAGGACCTACATGAAGTTTCCTTTTCACACTGCATTAAGTTCTCTTCTCTACTAAAAGTAAAAAAAAAAATAAAAAAAAAAAAATAATACGATTCTTGAGGCACATGTGGGAGTTGAAGTTTTAAAAGCTTCTTCAAAAAAAATTCTAATTTTCAAAGTTTTTTTTCATCATTGCCAGGGCTTGAACCCAGGACCTCATATTCATCAAACACAGACTTCAACCCACTAAGCCACAGGACCTACATGAAGTTTCCTTTTCACACTGCATTAAGTTCTCTTCTCTACCAAAATTAAAAAAATTAAAGAATACGATTCTTGAGGCACATGTGGGAGTTGAAGTTTTAAACGCTTCTTCAAAAATAATTTCTAAATTTCAATTTGTTTTACACTGCCAGGGATTGAAACCAGGACCTCATGTTCATCAAACACAGACTTCAACACACTAAGCCACAGGACCTACATGAAGTTTCCTTTTCACACTGCATTAAGTTCTCTTCTCTACCAAAATTAAAAAATTAAATTAAAAAAATTAAACAATATGATTCTTGAGGCACATGTGGGAGTTGAAGTTTTAAACGCTTTTTCAAAATTAAATTTCTAATTTTCAAATTTTTTTCACTGCCAAGGATTGAACCCAGGACCTTATGTTCATTAAACACAGACTGCAACCCACTAAGCCACAGGACCTACATGAAGTTTCCTTTTCACACTGCATTAAGTTCTCTTCTCTACCAAAAGTAAAAAATTAAAATAAAAAAATTAAATAATACGATTCTTGAGGCACATGTGGGAGTTGAAGTTTTAAAAGCTTCTTCAAAAAAAAATTCTAATTTTCAAAGTTTTTTTCATCATTGCCAGGGCTTGAACCCAGGACCTCATGTTCATCAAACACAGACTTCAACCCACTAAGCCACAGGACCTACATGAAGTTTCCTTTTCACACTGCATTAAGTTCTCTTCTCTACCAAAAGTAAAAAATTAAAATAAAAAAATTAAATAATACGATTCTTGAGGCACATGTGGGAGTTGAAGTTTTAAACGCTTCTTCAAAAATAATTTCTAATTTTCAAAAAAAAAATCATCATAGCCAGGGCTTGAACCCAGGACCAAATGTTCAACAAACACAGACTTCAAACCACTAAGCCACAGGACCTACATGAAGTTTCCTTTTCACACTGCATTAAGTTCTCTTCTCTACCAAAAGTAAAAAATTTAAATAAAAAAAATAAATAATACGATTCTTGAGGCACATGTGGGAGTTGAAGTTTTAAACGCTTCTTCAAAAATCATTTCTAATTTTCAATTTTTTTTAAACTGCCAGGGCTTGAACCCAGGACCTCATGTTCATCAAGCACAGACTTCAACCCACTAAGCCACAGGACCTACATGAAGTTTCCTTTTCACACTGCATTAAGTTCTCTTCTCTACTAAAAGTAAAAAATTAAAATAAAAAAATTAAACAATACGATTCTTGAGGCACATGTGGGAGTTGAAGTTTTAAAAGCTTCTTAAATTTTTTTTTCTAATTTTTAAAGTTTTTTTTCATCATTGCCAGGGCTTGAACCCAGGACCTCATGTTCATCAAACACAGACTTCAACCCACTAAGCCACAGGACCTACATGAAGTTTCCTTTTCACACTGCATTAAGTTCTCTTCTCTACCAAAAGTAAAAAATTAAAATAAAAAAATTAAATAATACGATTCTTGAGGCACATGTGGGAGTTGAAGTTTTAAACGCTTCTTCAAAAATAATTTCTAATTTTCAAAAAAAAATTCATCATAGCCAGGGCTTGAACCCAGGACCAAATGTTCAACAAACACAGACTTCAAACCACTAAGCCACAGGACCTACATGAAGTTTCCTTTTCACACTGCATTAAGTTCTCTTCTCTACCAAAAGTAAAAAATTTAAATAAAAAAATAAATAATACGATTCTTGAGGCACATGTGGGAGTTGAAGTTTTAAACGCTTCTTCAAAAATAATTGCTAATTTTCAAATTTTTTACACTGCCAGGGATTGAACCCAGGACCTCATGTTCATCAAACACAATTTCAACCCACTAAGCCACAGGACCTACATGAAGTTTCCTTTTCACACTGCATTAAGTTCTCTTCTCTACCAAAAGTAAAAAATTAAAATAAAAAAATTAAATAATACGATTCTTGAGGCACATGTGGGAGTTGAAGTTTTAAACGCTTCTTCAAAAATAATTTCTAATTTTCAAAAAAAAATTTCATCATAGCCAGGGCTTGAACCCAGGACCTCATATTCATCAAACACAGACTTCAACCCACTAAGCCACAGGACCTACATGAAGTTTCCTTTTCACACTGCATTAAGTTCTCTTCTCTACCAAAAGTAAAAAATTAAATTAAAAAATTAAATAATACGATTCTTGAGGCACATGTGGGAGTTGAAGTTTTAAACGCTTCTTCAAAATGAAATTTCTAATTTTCAAATTTTTTTCACTGCCAATGATTGAACCCAGGACCTCATGTTCATCAAACACAAATTCAACCCACTAAGCCACAGAAACTTCATGAAATTTCCTTTTCACACTGCATTAAGTTCTCTTCTCTACTAAAAGTAAAAAAAAAAATAAAAAAAAAAAAATAATACGATTCTTGAGGCACATGTGGGAGTTGAAGTTTTAAAAGCTTCTTCAAAAAAAATTCTAATTTTCAAAGTTTTTTTTCATCATTGCCAGGGCTTGAACCCAGGACCTCATATTCATCAAACACAGACTTCAACCCACTAATCCAAAGGACCTACATGAAGTTTCCTTTTCACACTGCATTAAGTTCTCTTCTCTACCAAAATTAAAAAAATTAAAGAATACGATTCTTGAGGCACATGTGGGAGTTGAAGTTTTAAACGCTTCTTCAAAAATAATTTCTAAATTTCAATTTGTTTTACACTGCCAGGGATTGAACCCAGGACCTCATGTTCATCAAACACAGACTTCAACACACTAAGCCACAGGACCTACATGAAGTTTCCTTTTCACACTGCATTAAGTTCTCTTCTCTACCAAAATTAAAAAATTAAATTAAAAAAATTAAATAATACGATTCTTGAGGCACATGTGGGAGTTGAAGTTTTAAACGCTTTTTCAAAATTAAACTTCTAATTTTCAAATTTTTTTCACTGCCAAGGATTGAACCCAGGACCTTATGTTCATTAAACACAGACTGCAACCCACTAAGCCACAGGACCTACATGAAGTTTCCTTTTCACACTGCATTAAGTTCTCTTCTCTACCAAAAGTAAAAAATTAAAATAAAAAAATTAAATAATACGATTCTTGAGGCACATGTGGGAGTTGAAGTTTTAAAAGCTTCTTCAAAAAATATTCTAATTTTCAAAGTTTTTTTTCATCATTGCCAGGGCTTGAACCCAGGACCTCATGTTCATCAAACACAGACTTCAACCCACTAAGCCACAGGACCTACATGAAGTTTCCTTTTCACACTGCATTAAGTTCTCTTCTCTACCAAAAGTAAAAAATTAAATTAAAAAAATTAAACAATACGATTCTTGAGGCACATGTGGGAGTTGAAGTTTTAAAAGCTTCTTCAAAAATAATTTCTAATTTTTAAAGTTTTTTTTCATCATTGCCAGGGCTTGAACCCAGGACCTCATGTTCATCAAACACAGACTTCAACCCACTAAGCCACAGGACCTACATGAAGTTTCCTTTTCACACTGCATTAAGTTCTCTTCTCTACCAAAAGTAAAACATTAAAATAAAAAAATTAAATAATACGATTCTTGAGGCACATGTGGGAGTTGAAGTTTTAAACGCTTCTTCAAAAATAATTTCTAATTTTCAAAAAAAATTCATCATAGCCAGGGCTTGAACCCAGGACCAAATGTTCAACAAACACAGACTTCAAACCACTAAGCCACAGGACCTACATGAAGTTTCCTTTTCACACTGCATTAAGTTCTCTTCTCTACCAAAAGTAAAAAATTTAAATAAAAAAATTAAATAATACGATTCTTGAGGCACATGTGGGAGTTGAAGTTTTAAACGCTTCTTCAAAAATAATTTCTAATTTTCAATTTTTTTTAAACTGCCAGGGCTTGAACCCAGGACCTCATGTTCATCAAACACAGACTTCAATTTACTAAGCCACAGGACCTACATGAAGTTTCCTTTTCACACTGCATTAAGTTCTCTTCTCTACCAAAAGTAAAAAATTAAAATAAAAAAATTAAATAATACGATTCTTGAGGCACATGTGGGAGTTGAAGTTTTAAAAGCTTCTTCAAAAAATATTCTAATTTTCAAAAGTTTTTTTCATCATTGCCAGGGCTTGAACCCAGGACCTCATGTTCATCAAACACAGACTTCAACCCACTAAGCCACAGGACATACATGAAGTTTCCTTTTCACACTGCATTAAGTTCTCTTCTCTACAAAAGTAAAAAATTAAAATAAAAAATTAAATAATACGATTCTTGAGGCACATGTGGGAGTTGAAGTTTTTAAACGCTTCTTCAAAATCATTTCTAATTTTCAAAGTTTTTTTTTTAAACTGCCAGGGCTTGAACCCAGGACCTCATGTTCATCAAACACAGACTTCAACCCACTAAGCCACAGGACCTACATGAAGTTTCCTTTTCACACTGCATTAAGTTCTCTTCTCTACTAAAAGTAAAAAATTAAAATAAAAAATTAAACAATACGATTCTTGAGGCACATGTGGGAGTTGAAGTTTTAAAAGCTTCTTAAATTTTTTTTTCTAATTTTTAAAGTTTTTTTTCATCATTGCCAGGGCTTGAACCCAGGACCTTTTAATCATCAAACACAGACTGCAACCCACTAAGCCACAGGACCTACATGAAGTTTCCTTTTCACACTGCATTAAGTTCTCTTCTCTACCAAAAGTAAAAAATTAAAATAAAAAAATTAAATAATACGATTCTTGAGGCACATGTGGGAGTTGAAGTTTTAAACGCTTCTTCAAAAATAATTTCTAATTTTCAAAAAAAAAATTCATCATAGCCAGGGCTTGAACCCAGGACCAAATGTTCAACAAACACAGACTTCAAACCACTAAGCCACAGGACCTACATGAAGTTTCCTTTTCACACTGCATTAAGTTCTCTTCTCTACCAAAAGTAAAACATTTAAATAAAAAAATTAAATAATACGATTCTTGAGGCACATGTGGGAGTTGAAGTTTTAAGCTTCTTCAAAAAAATCTAATTTTCAAATTTTTTCATCATTGCCAGGGCTTGAACCCAGGACCTCATGTTCATCAAACACAGACTTCAACCCACTAAGCCACAGGACCTACATGAAGTTTCCTTTTCACACTGCATTAAGTTCTCTTCTCTACTAAAAGTAAAAAATTAAAATAAAAAAATTAAATAATACGATTCTTGAGGCACATGTGGGAGTTGAAGTTTTAAACGCTTCTTCAAAAATAATTTCTAATTTTCAATTTTTTTTAAACTGGGACCTCATGTTCATCAAACACAGACTTCAATTTACTAAGCCACAGGACCTACATGAAGTTTCCTTTTCACACTGCATTAAGTTCTCTTCTCTACAAAAGTAAAAAATTAAAAATAAAAAATTAAATAATACGATTCTTGAGGCACATGTGGGAGTTGAAGTTTAAACGCTTCTTCAAAAAAATAATTTTCAAATTTTTCATCATTGCCAGGGCTTGAACCCAGGACCTTATGTTCATCAAACACAGACTGCAACCCACTAAGCCACAGGACCTACATGAAGTTTCCTTTTCACACTGCATTAAGTTCTCTTCTCTACTAAAAGTAAAAATTTAAAATAAAAAAATTAAATAATACGATTCTTGAGGCACATGTGGGAGTTGAAGTTTTAAACGCTTCTTCAAAAATAATTTCTAATTTTCAAAAAAAAAAATCATCATAGCCAGGGCTTGAACGCAGGACCAAATGTTCAACAAACACAGACTTCAAACCACTAAATCACAGGACCTACATGAAGTTTCCTTTTCACACTGCATTAAGTTCTCTTCTCTACTAAAAGTAAAAAATTAAAATAAAAAAATTAAATAATACGATTCTTGAGGCACATGTGGGAGTTGAAGTTTTAAACGCTTCTTCAAAAATAATTTCTAATTTTCAATTTTTTTTAAACTGCCAGGGCTTGAACCCAGGACCTCATGTTCATCAAACACAAATTCAACCCACTAAGCCACAGGACCTACATGAAGTTTCCTTTTCACACTGCATTAAGTTCTCTTCTCTACTAAAAGTAAAAAATTAAATAAAAAAATTAAATAATACGATTCTTGAGGCACATGTGGGAGTTGAAGTTTTAAAAGCTTCTTCAAATAAAAATTCTAATTTTCAAAGTTTTCTTTCATCATAACCAGGGCTTGAACCCAGGACCTTATGTTCATCAAACACAGACTGCAACCCACTAAGCCACAGGACCTACATGAAGTTTTCTTTTCACACTGCATTAAGTTCTCTTCTCTACCAAAAGTAAAAAATTAAAATAAAAAATTAAATAATACGATTCTTGAGGCACATGTGGGAGTTGAAGTTTTAAGCTTCTTCAAAAAAAATTATTAATTTTCAAAGTTATTGTTCATCATTGCCAGGGCTTGAACCCAGGACCTCATGTTCATCAAACACAGACTTCAACCCACTAAGCCACAGGACCTACATGAAGTTTCCTTTTCACACTGCATTAAGTTCTCTTCTCTACTAAAAGTAAAAAATTAAAATAAAAAAATTAAATAATACGATTCTTGAGGCAAATGTGGGAGTTGAAGTTTTAAACGCTTCTTCAAAATGAAATTTCTAATTTTCAAATTTTTTTCACTGCCAAGGAATGAACCCAGGACCTCATGTTCATCAAACACAGACTTCAACCCACTAAGCCACAGGACCTACATGAAGTTTCCTTTTCACACTGCATTAAGTTCTCTTCTCTACCAAAAGTAAAAAATTAAAATAAAAAAAATAAATAATACGATTCTTGAGGCACATGTGGGAGTTGAAGTTTTAAACGCTTCTTCAAAATGAAATTTCTAATTTTCAAATTTTTTTCACTGCCAAGGATTGAACCCAGGACCTCATGTTCATCAAACACAAATTCTTGAGGCACATGTGGGAGTTGAAGTTTTAAACGCTTCTTCAAAAATAATTTCAAATTTTCATCATTGATAGGGCTTGAACCCAGGACCTCATGTTCACAAAACACTGACTACAACCCACTAAGACACAGGACCTACATGAAGTTTCCTTTTCACACTGCATTAAGTTCTCTTCTCTACTAAAAGTAAAAAATTAAAATAAAAAAATTAAATAATACGATTCTTGAGGCACATGTGGGAGTTGAAGTTTTAAACGCTTCTTCAAAAATAATTTCTAATTTTCAAAAAAAAATTTCATCATAGCCAGGGCTTGAACCCAGGACCAAATGTTCAACAAACACAGACTTCAAACCACTAAGCCACAGGACCTACATGAAGTTTCCTTTTCACACTGCATTAAGTTCTCTTCTCTACTAAAAGTAAAAAATTAAAATAAAAAAATTAAATAATACGATTCTTGAGGCACATGTGGGAGTTGAAGTTTTAAACGCTTCTTCAAAATGAAGTTTCGAATTTTCAAATTTTTTCACTGCCAAGGATTGAACCCAGGACCTCATGTTCATCAAACACAAATTCAACCCACTAAGCCACAGAAACTACATGAAGTTTGCTTTTCACACTGCATTAAGTTCTCTTCTCTACCAAAAGTAAAAAATTAAAATAAAAAAATTAAATAATACGATTCTTGAGGCACATGTGGGAGTTGAAGTTTTAAAAGCTTCTTCAAAAAAAATTCTAATTTTCAAAGTTTTTTTCATCATTGCCAGGGCTTGAACCCAGGACCTCATGTTCATCAAACACAGACTTCAACCCACTAAGCCACAGGACCTACATGAAGTTTCCTTTTCACACTGCATTAAGTTCTCTTCTCTACTAAAAGTAAAAAATTAAAATAAAAAAATTAAATAATACGATTCTTGAGGCACATGTGGGAGTTGAAGTTTTAAACGCTTCTTCAAAATGAAATTTCTAATTTTCAAATTTTTTTCACTGCCAGGGATTGAACCCAGGACCTCATGTTCATCAAACACAAATTCAACCCACTAAGCCACAGGACCTACATGAAGTTTCCTTTTCACACTGCATTAAGTTCTCTTCTCTACTAAAAGTAAAAAATTAAAATAAAAAAATTAAATAATACGATTCTTGAGGCACATGTGGGAGTTGAAGTTTTAAACGCTTCTTCAAAAATAATTTCTAATTTTCAATTTTTTTTAAACTGCCAGGGCTTGAACCCAGGACCTCATGTTCATCAAACACAGACTTCAATTTACTAAGCCACAGGACCTACATGAAGTTTCCTTTTCACACTGCATTAAGTTCTCTTCTCTACCAAAAGTAAAAAATTAAAATAAAAAAATTAAATAATACGATTCTTGAGGCAAATGTGGGAGTTGAAGTTTTAAAAGCTTCTTCAAAAAAAATTCTAATTTTCAAAGTTATTTTTCATCATTGCCAGGTCTTGAACCCAGGACCTCATGTTCATCAAACACAGACTACAACCCACTAAGCCACAGGACCTACATGAAGTTTCCTTTTCACACTGCATTAAGTTCTCTTCTCTACTAAAAGTAAAAAATTAAAATAAAAAAATTAAATAATACGATTCTTGAGGCACATGTGGGAGTTGAAGTTTTAAACGCTTCTTCAAAATGAAATTTCTAATTTTCAAATTTTTTCACTGCCAAGGAATGAACCCAGGACCAAATGTTCAACAAACACAGACTTCAACCCACTAAGCCACAGGACCTACATGAAGTTTCCTTTTCACACTGCATTAAGTTCTCTTCTCTACCAAAAGTAAAAAATTAAAATAAAAAAATTAAATAATACGATTCTTGAGGCACATGTGGGAGTTGAAGTTTTAAAAGCTTCTTCAAAAAATTTTTTAATTTTCAAAGTTATTTTTCATCATTGCCAGGTCTTGAACCCAGGACCTCATGTTCATCAAACACAGACTACAACCCACTAAGCCACAGGACATACATGAAGTTTCCTTTTCACACTGCATTAAGTTCTCTTCTCTACTAAAAGTAAAAAATTAAAATAAAAAAATTAAATAATACGATTCTTGAGGCAAATGTGGGAGTTGAAGTTTTAAACGCTTCTTCAAAATGAAATTTCTAATTTTCAAATTTTTTTCACTGCCAAGGAATGAACCCAGGACCTCATGTTCATCAAACACAAATTCAACCCACTAAGCCACAGAAACTACATGAAGTTTCCTTTTCACACTGCATTAAGTTCTCTTCTCTACTAAAAGTAAAAATTAAAATAAAAAATTAAATAATACGATTCTTGAGGCACATGTGGGAGTTGAAGTTTTAAGCTTCTTCAAAAATAATTTCTAATTTTCAAAGTTATTTTTCATCATTGCCAGGGCTTGAACCCAGGACCTCATGTTCATCAAACACAGACTTCAACCCACTAAGCCACAGGACCTACATGAAGTTTCCTTTTCACACTGCATTAAGTTCTCTTCTCTACCAAAATTAAAAAAATTAAATAATACGATTCTTGAGGCACATGTGGGAGTTGAAGTTTTAAAAGCTTCTTCAAAAAAAAAATTCTAATTTTCAAAGCTTTTTTTCATCATTGCCAAGGCTTGAACCGAGGACCTTATGTTCATCAAACACAGACTGCAACCCACTAAGCCACAGGACCTACTTGAAGTATTCTTTTCACACTGCATTAAGTTCTCTTCTCTACCAAAAGTAAAAAATTAAAATAAAAAAATTAAATAATACGATTCTTGAGGCACATGTGGGAGTTGAAGTTTTAAAAGCTTCTTCAAAAAAAAATTCTAATCATCAAAGTTATTTTTCATCATTGCCAGGACTTGAACCCAGGACCTCATGTTTATCAAACACAGACTTCAACCCACTAAGTCACAGGACCTACATGAAGTTTCCTTTTCACACTGCATTAAGTTCTCTTCTCTACAAAAGTAAAAAAAATTAAAATTAAATTAAACAATACGATTCTTGAGGCACATGTGGGAGTTGAAGTTTTAAAAGCTTTTTTTTCTAATTTTCAAAGTTTTTTTTCATCATTGCCAGGGCTTGAACCCAGGACCTTATGTTCATCAAACACAGACTGCAACCCACTAAGCCACAGGACCTACATGAAGTTTTCTTTTCACACTGCATTAAGTTCTCTTCTCTACCAAAAGTAAAAAATTAAAATAAAAAATTAAATAATACGATTCTTGAGGCACATGTGGGAGTTGAAGTTTTAAACGCTTCTTCAAAAATAATTTCTAATTTTCAATTTTTTTTTCACTGCCAGGGATTGAACCCAGGACCTCATGTTCATCAAACACAAATGCAACCCACTAAGTCACAGGACCTACATGAAGTTTCCTTTTCACACTGCATTAAGTTCTCTTCTCTACTAAAAGTAAAAAATTAAAATAAAAAAATTAAATAATACGATTCTTGAGGCACATGTGGGAGTTGAAGTTTTAAACGCTTCTTCAAAAATAATTTCTAATTTTCAATTTTTTTTAAACTGCCAGGGCTTGAACCCAGGACCTCATGTTCATCAAACACAGACTTCAATTTACTAAGCCACAGGACCTACATGAAGTTTCCTTTTCACACTGCATTAAGTTCTCTTCTCTACCAAAAGTAAAAAATTAAAATAAAAAAATTAAATAATACGATTCTTGAGGCAAATGTGGGAGTTGAAGTTTTAAAAGCTTCTTCAAAAAAAATTCTAATTTTCAAAGTTATTTTTCATCATTGCCAGGTCTTGAACCCAGGACCTCATGTTCATCAAACACAGACTACAACCCACTAAGCCACAGGACATACATGAAGTTTCCTTTTCACACTGCATTAAGTTCTCTTCTCTACTAAAAGTAAAAAATTAAAATAAAAAAATTAAATAATACGATTCTTGAGGCAAATGTGGGAGTTGAAGTTTTAAACGCTTCTTCAAAATGAAATTTCTAATTTTCAAACTTTTTTTCACTGCCAAGGAATGAACCCAGGACCAAATGTTCAACAAACACAGACTTCAATTTACTAAGCCACAGGACCTACATGAAGTTTCCTTTTCACACTGCATTAAGTTCTCTTCTCTACCAAAAGTAAAAAATTAAAATAAAAAAATTAAATAATACGATTCTTGAGGCAAATGTGGGAGTTGAAGTTTTAAAAGCTTCTTCAAAAAATTTTTTAATTTTCAAAGTTATTTTTCATCATTGCCAGGTCTTGAACCCAGGACCTCATGTTCATCAAACACAGACTACAACCCACTAAGCCACAGGACCTACATGAAGTTTCCTTTTCACACTGCATTAAGTTCTCTTCTCTACCAAAAGTAAAAAATTAAAATAAAAAAATTAAATAATACGATTCTTGAGGCAAATGTGGGAGTTGAAGTTTTAAACGCTTCTTCAAAATGAAATTTCTAATTTTCAAATTTTTTTCACTGCCAAGGAATGAACCCAGGACCTCATGTTCATCAAACACAAATTCAACCCAATAAGCCACAGAAACTACATGAAGTTTCCTTTTCACACTGCATTAAGTTCTCTTCTCTACTAAAAGTAAAAAATTAAAATAAAAAATTAAATAATACGATTCTTGAGGCACATGTGGGAGTTGAAGTTTTAAACGCTTCTTCAAAAATAATTTCTAATTTTCAATTTTTTTTAAACTGCCAGGGCTTGAACCCAGGACCTCATGTTCATCAAACACAGACTTCAATTTACTAAGCCACAGGACCTACATGAAGTTTCCTTTTCACACTGCATTAAGTTCTCTTCTCTACTAAAAGTAAAAAATTAAAATAAAAAAATTAAATAATACGATTCTTGAGGCACATGTGGGAGTTGAAGTTTTAAAAGCTTCTTCAAAAAAAAATTCTAATTTTCAAAGCTTTTTTTCATCATTGCCAAGGCTTGAACCGAGGACCTTATGTTCATCAAACACAGACTGCAACCCACTAAGCCACAGGACCTACTTGAAGATTTCTTTTCACACTGCATTAAGTTCTCTTCTCTACCAAAAGTAAAAAATTAAAATAAAAAAATTAAATAATACGATTCTTGAGGCACATGTGGGAGTTGAAGTTTTAAAAGCTTCTTCAAAAAAAAATTCTAATCATCAAAGTTATTTTTCATCATTGCCAGGACTTGAACCCAGGACCTCATGTTTATCAAACACAGACTTCAACCCACTAAGTCACAGGACCTGCATGAAGTTTCCTTTTCACACTGCATTAAGTTCTCTTCTCTACTAAAAGTAAAAAATTAAAATTAAAAAATTAAACAATACGATTCTTGAGGCACATGTGGGAGTTGAAGTTTTAAAAGCTTTTTTTTCTAATTTTCAAAGTTTTTTTTCATCATTGCCAGGGCTTGAACCCAGGACCTTATGGTTATCAAACACAGACTGCAACCCACTAAGCCACAGGACCTACTTGAAGTTTTCTTTTCACACTGCATTAAGTTCTCTTCTCTACTAAAAGTAAAAAATTAAAATAAAAAATTAAATAATACGATTCTTGAGGCACATGTGGGAGTTGAAGTTTTAAACGCTTCTTCAAAAATAATTTCTAATTTTCAATTTTTTTTTCACTGCCAGGGATTGAACCCAGGACCTCATGTTCATCAAACACAAATTCAACCCACTAAGTCACAGGACCTGCATGAAGTTTCCTTTTCACACTGCATTAAGTTCTCTTCTCTACTAAAAGTAAAAAATTAAAATAAAAAAATTAAATAATACGATTCTTGAGGCACATGTGGGAGTTGAAGTTTTAAACGCTTCTTCAAAAATAATTTCAAATTTTCATCATTGCTAGGGCTTGAACCCAGGACCTCATGTTCATCAAACACAGACTTCAACCCACTAAGCCACAGGACCTACATGAAGTTTCCTTTTCACACTGCATTAAGTTCTCTTCTCTACTAAAAGTAAAAAATTAAAATAAAAAAATAAATAATACGATTCTTGAGGCACATGTGGGAGTTGAAGTTTTAAACGCTTCTTCAAAAATAATTTCTAAATTTCAAAAAAAAAATTCATCATAGCCAGGGCTTGAACCCAGGACCAAATGTTCAACAAACACAGACTTCAAACCACTAAGCCACAGGACCTACATGAAGTTTCCTTTTCACACTGCATTAAGTTCTCTTCTCTACCAAAAGTAAAAAAATTAAATAAAAAAATTAAATAATACGATTCTTGAGGCACATGTGGGAGTTGAAGTTTTAAACGCTTCTTCAAAATGAAATTTCTAATTTTCAATTTTTTTTCACTGCCAAGGATTGAACCCAGGACCTCATGTTCATCAAACACAAATTCAACCCACTAAGCCACAGAAACTACATGAAATTTCCTTTTCACACTGCATTAAGTTCTCTTCTCTACTAAAAGTAAAAAATTAAATAAAAAAATTAAATAATACGATTCTTGAGGCACATGTGGGAGTTGAAGTTTTAAAAGCTTCTTCAAATAAAAATTCTAATTTTCAAAGTTTTTTTTCATCATTGCCAGGGCTTGAACCCAGGACCTTATGTTCATCAAACACAGACTGCAACCCACTAAGCCACAGGACCTACTTGAAGTTTCCTTTTCACACTGCATTAAGTTCTCTTCTCTACTAAAAGTAAAAAATTAAAATAAAAAAATTAAATAATACGATTCTTGAGGCACATGTGGGAGTTGAAGTTTTAAACGCTTCTTCAAAAATAATTTCAAATTTTCATCATTGCTAGGGCTTGAACCCAGGACCTCATGTTCACAAAACACAGACTACAACCCACTAAGCCACAGGACCTACATGAAGTTTCATTTTCACACTGCATTAAGTTCTCTTCTCTACTAAAAGTAAAAAATTAAAATAAAAAAATTAAATAATATTATTCTTGAGGCACATGTGGGAGTTGAAGTTTTAAACGCTTCTTCAAAAATAATTTCTAATTTTCAAAAAAAAAATTCATCATAGCCAGGGCTTGAACCCAGGACCAAATGTTCAACAAACACAGACTTCAAACCACTAAGCCACAGGACCTACATGAAGTTTCCTTTTCACACTGCATTAAGTTCTCTTCTCTACCAAAAGTAAAAAATTAAAATAAAAAAATTAAATAATACGATTCTTGAGGCACATGTGGGAGTTGAAGTTTTAAACGCTTCTTCAAAATGAAATTTCTAATTTTCAAATTTTTTTCACAGCCAAGGCTTGAACCCAGGACCTCATGTTCATCAAACACAAATTCAACCCACTAAGCCACAGAAACTACATGAAATTTCCTTTTCACACTGCATTAAGTTCTCTTCTCTACTAAAAGTAAAAAATTAAAATAAAAAAATTAAATAATACGATTCTTGAGGCACATGTGGGAGTTGAAGTTTTAAAAGCTTCTTCAAAAAAAATTATTAATTTTCAAAGTTATTTTTCATCATTGCCAGGGCTTGAACCCAGGACCTTATGTTTATCAAACACAGACTTCAACCCACTAAGCCACAGGACCTACATGAAGTTTTGTTTTCACACTGCATTAAGTTCTCTTCTCTACCAAAAGTAAAAAATTAAAATAAAAAAATTAAATAATACGATTCTTGAGGCACATGTGGGAGTTGAAGTTTTAAAAGCTTCTTCAAAAAAAATTCTAATTTTCAAAGTTTTTTTTCATCATTGCCAGGGCTTGAACCCAGGACCTTATGTTCATCAAACACAGACTGCAACCCACTAAGCCACAGGACCTACTTGAAGTTTTCTTTTCACACTGCATTAAGTTCTCTTCTCTACCAAAAGTAAAAAATTAAAATAAAAAAATTAAATAATACGATTCTTGAGGCACATGTGGGAGTTGAAGTTTTAAAAGCTTCTTCAAAAAAAATTATGAATTTTCAAAGTTATTTTTCATCATTGCCAGGAATTGAACCCAGGACCTCATGTTCATCAAACACAAATTCAACCCACTAAGTCACAGGACCTGCATGAAGTTTCCTTTTCACACTGCATTAAGTTCTCTTCTCTACTAAAAGTAAAAAATTAAAATAAAAAAATTAAATAATACGATTCTTGAGGCACATGTGGGAGTTAAAGTTTTAAACGCTTCTTCAAAAATAATTTCTAATTTTCGAAGTTTTTTTTCATTGCCAGGGCTTGAACCCAGGACATCATATTCATCAAACACAAACTTCAACCCACTAATCCACAGGACCTACATGAAGTATCCTTTTCACACTGCATTAAGTTCTCTTCTCTACTAAAAGTAAAAAATTAAAATAAAACAATTAAATAATACAATTCTTGAGGCACATGTGGGAGTTGAAGTTTTAAACACTTCTTCAAAATGAAATTTCTAATTTTCAAATTTTTTTCACTGCTAAGGATTGAACCCAGGACCTCATGTTCATCAAACACAAATTCAACCCAATAAGCCACAGAAACTACATGAAGTATCCTTTTCACACTGCATTAAGTTCTCTTCTCTACTAAAAGTAAAAAATTAAAATAAAAAAATTAAATAATACGATTCTTGAGGCACATGTGGGAGTTGAAGTTTTAAACGCTTCTTCAAAAATAATTTCTAATTTTCAAATTTTTTTCATCATTGCCAGGGCTTGAACCCAGGACCTCATGTTCATCAAACACAGACTTCAACCCACTAAGCCACAGGACCTACATGAAGTTTCCTTTTCACACTGCATTAAGTTCTCTTCTCTACCAAAATTTAAAAAATAAATTTAAAAAATTAAACAATACGATTCTTGAGGCACATGTGGGAGTTGAAGTTTTAAACGCTTCTTCAAAAATAATTTCTAATTTTCAAAAAAAAATGTCATCATAGCCAGGGCTTGAACCCAGGACCAAATGTTGAACAAACACAGACTTCAAACCACTAAGCCACAGGAACTACATGAAGTTTTCTTTTCACACTGCATTAAGTTCTCTTCTCTACCAAAAGTAAAAAAATTAAATAATACGATTCTTGAGGCACATGTGGGAGTTGAAGTTTTAAACGCTTCTTCAAAAATAATTTCTAATTTTCAATTTTTTTTTCCCTGCCAGGGATTGAACCCAGGACCTCATGTTCATAAAACACTGACTTCAACCCACTAAGCCACAGGACCTACATGAAGTTTCCTTTTCACACTGCATTAAGTTTTCTTCTCTACCAAAAGTAAAAAATTAAAATGAAAAAATAAATAATACGATTCTTGAAGCACATGTGGGAGTTGAAGTTTTAAACGCTTATTCAAAAATAATTTTTAATTTTCAAAAAAAAATGTCATCATTTTCAGGGCTTGAACCAAGGACCACATGTTCAACAAACACAGACTTCAACCCACTAAGCCACAGGACATACATGAAGTTTCCTTTTCACACTGCATTAAGTTCTCTTCTCTACCAAAAGTAAAAAATTAAATAAAAAAATTAAATAATACGATTCTTGAGGCACATGTGGGAGTTGAAGTTTTAAAAGCTTCTTCAAAAATAATTTCTAATTTTCAAAGTTTTTTTTCATCATTGCCAGGGCTTGAACCCAGGACCTCATGTTCATCAAACACAAATTCAACCCACTAAGCCACAGGACCTACATGAGTTTTCCTTTTCACACTGCATTAAGTTCTCTTCTCTACCAAAAGTAAAAAATTAAAATAAAAAAATTAAATAATACGATTCTTGAGGCACATGTGGGAGTTGAAGTTTTTAAGCTTCTTCAAAAAACATTTCTAATTTTCAATTTTTTTTTCACTGCCAGGGATTGAACCCAGGACCTCATGTTCATAAAACACAGACTTCAACCCACTAAGCCACAGGACCTACTTGAAGTTTCCTTTTCACACTGCATTAAGTTCTCTTCTCTACCAAAAGTAAAAAATTAAAATGAAAAAATAAATAATACGATTCTTGAAGCACATGTGGGAGTTGAAGTTTTAAACGCTTATTCAAAAATATTTTTTAATTTTCAAAAAAAAATGTCATCATTTTCAGGGCTTGAACCAAGGACCACATGTTCAACAAACACAAATTCAACCCACTAAGCCACAGGAACTACATGAAGTTTCCTTTTCACACTGCATTAAGTTCTCTTCTCTACCAAAAGTAAAAAATTTAAATAAAAAAATTAAATAATACGATTCTTGAGGCACATGTGGGAGTTGAAGTTTTAAAAGCTTCTTCAAAAAACATTTCTAATTTTCAATTTTTTTTCACTGCCAGGGATTGAACCCAGGACCTCATGTTCATAAAACACAGACTTCAACCCACTAAGCCACAGGAGCTACATAAAGTTTCCTTTTCACACTGCATTAAGTTCTCTTCTCTACCAAAAGTAAAAAATTTAAATAAAAAAATTAAATAATACGATTCTTGAGGCACATGTGGGAGTTGAAGTTTTAAAAGCTTCTTCAAAAATAATTTCTAATTTTCAAAGTTTTTTTTCATCATTGCCAGGGCTTGAACCCAGGTCCTTATGTTCATCAAACACAAATTCAACCCACTAAGCCACAGGACCTACATGAAGTTTCCTTTTCACACTGCATTAAGTTCTCTTCTCTACCAAAAGTAAAAAATTAAAATAAAAAAATTAAATAATATGATTCTTGAGGCACATGTGGGAGTTGAAGTTTTAAACGCTGCTTCAAAAATAATTTTTCATTTTCAAAAAAAATATTCATCACTGCCAGGGATTGAACCCAGGACCTCATGTTCATCAAACACAGACTTCAACCCACTAAGCCACAGGACCTACTTAAATATCCTTTTCACACTGCATTAAGTTCTCTTCTCTACCAAAAGTAAAAAAATTAAATAATACGATTCTTGAGGCACATGTGGGAGTTGAAGTTTTAAACGCTGCTTCAAAAATAATTTTTAATTTAAAAAAAAAATATTCATCACTGCCAGGGATTGAACCCAGGACCTTATGTTCATCAAACACAGACTTCAACCCACTAAGCCACAGGACCTACTTAAATTTCCTTTTCACACTCCATTAAGTTCTCTTCTCTACCAAAAGTAAAAAATTAAAATAAAAAAATTAAATAATACGATTCTTGAGGCACATGTGGGAGTTGAAGTTTTAAACGCTTCTTCAAAAATAATTTCTAATTTTCAATTTTTTTTTCCCTGCCAGGGATTGAACCCAGGACCTCATGTTCATAAAACACTGACTTCAACCCACTAAGCCACAGGAGCTACATAAAGTTTCCTTTTCACACTGCATTAAGTTTTCTTCTCTAACAAAAGTAAAAAATTAAAATGAAAAAATAAATAATACGATTCTTGAAGCACATGTGGGAGTTGAAGTTTTAAACGCTTATTCAAAAATAATTTTTAATTTTCAAAAAAAAATGTCATCATTTTCAGGGCTTGAACCAAGGACCACATGTTCAACAAACACAGACTTCAACCCACTAAGCCACAGGACATACATGAAGTTTCCTTTTCACACTGCATTAAGTTCTCTTCTCTACCAAAAGTAAAAAATTAAATAAAAAAATTAAATAATACGATTCTTGAGGCACATGTGGGAGTTGAAGTTTTAAAAGCTTCTTCAAAAATAATTTCTAATTTTCAAAGTTTTTTTTCATCATTGCCAGGGCTTGAACCCAGGTCCTTATGTTCATCAAACACAAATTCAACCCACTAAGCCACAGGACCTACATGAAGTTTCCTTTTCACACTGCATTAAGTTCTCTTCTCTACCAAAAGTAAAAAATTTAAATAAAAAAATTAAATAATACGATTCTTGAGGCACATGTGGGAGTTGAAGTTTTAAAAGCTTCTTCAAAAAACATTTCTAATTTTCAATTTTTTTTTCACTGCCAGGGATTGAACCCAGGACCTCATGTTCATAAAACACAGACTTCAACCCACTAAGCCACAGGACCTACTTGAAGTTTCCTTTTCACACTGCATTAAGTTATCTTCTCTACCAAAAGTAAAAAATTAAAATGAAAAAATAAATAATACGATTCTTGAAGCACATGTGGGAGTTGAAGTTTTAAACGCTTATTCAAAAATATTTTTTAATTTTCAAAAAAAATGTCATCATTTTCAGGGCTTGAACCAAGGACCACATGTTCAACAAACACAAATTCAACCCACTAAGCCACAGGAACTACATGAAGTTTCCTTTTCACACTGCATTAAGTTCTCTTCTCTACCAAAAGTAAAAATTTAAATTAAAAAAATTAAATAATACGATTCTTGAGGAACATGTGGGAGTTGAAGTTTTTAAAAGCTTCTTCAAAAAACATTTCTAATTTTCAATTTTTTTTTTCACTGCCAGGGATTGAACCCAGGACCTCATGTTCATCAAACACAGACTTCAACCCACTAAGCCACAGGACCTACATGAAGTTTCCTTTTCACACTGCATTAAGTTCTCTTCTCTACCAAAAGTAAAAAATTTAAATAAAAAAATTAAATAATACGATTCTTGAGGCACATGTGGGAGTTGAAGTTTTAAAAGCTTCTTCAAAAATAATTTCTAATTTTCAAAGTTTTTTTTCATCATTGCCAGGGCTTGAACCCAGGACCTCATGTTCATCAAACACAAATTCAACCCACTAAGCCACAGGACCTACATGAAGTTTCCTTTTCACACTGCATTAAGTTCTCTTCTCTACCAAAAGTAAAAAATTAAAATAAAAATTAAATAATACGATTCTTGAGGCACATGTGGGAGTTGAAGTTTTAAAAGCTTCTTCAAAAAAAATTCTAATTTTCAAAGTTTTTTTTCATCATTGCCAGGGCTTGAACCCAGGTCCTTATGTTCATCAAACACAGACTGCAACCCACTAAGCCACAGACCTACATGAAGTTTTCTTTTCACACTGCATTAAGTTCTCTTCTCTACCAAAAGTAAAAAATTAAAATAAAAAAATTAAATAATACGATTCTTGAGGCACATGTGGGAGTTGAAGTTTTAAAAGCTTCTTCAAAAAACATTTCTAATTTTCAATTTTTTTTCACTGCCAGGGATTGAACCCAGGACCTCATGTTCATAAAACACAGACTTCAACCCACTAAGCCACAGGACCTACATGAAGTTTCCTTTTCACACTGCATTAAGTTCTCTTCTCTACTTTAAATAAAAAAATTAAATAATACGATTCTTGAGGCACATGTGGGAGTTGAAGTTTTAAAGCTTCTTCAAAAATAATTTCTAATTTTCAAAGTTTTTTTTCATCATTGCCAGGGCTTGAACCCAGGACCTCATGTTCATCAAACACAAATTCAACCCACTAAGCCACAGGACCTACATGAAGTTTCCTTTTCACACTGCATTAAGTTCTCTTCTCTACCAAAAGTAAAAAAATTAAATGAAAAAATTAAATAATACGATTCTTGAGGCACATGTGGGAGTTGAAGTTTTAAAAGCTTCTTCAAAAAACATTTCTAATTTTCAATTTTTTTTTCACTGCCAGGGATTGAACCCAGGACCTCATGTTCATAAAACACAGACTTCAACCCACTAAGCCACAGGACCTACTTGAAGTTTCCTTTTCACACTGCATTAAGTTCTCTTCTCTACCAAAAGTAAAAAATTAAAATGAAAAAAGAAATAATACGATTCTTGAAGCACATGTGGGAGTTGAAGTTTTAAAAGCTTATTCAAAAATAATTTTTAATTTTCAAAAAAAAATGTCATCATTTTCAGGCCTTGAACCAAGGACCACATGTTCAACAAACACAGACTTCAACCCACTAAGCCACAGGACATACATGAAGTTTCCTTTTCACACTGCATTAAGTTCTCTTCTCTACCAAAAGTAAAAAATTAAATTAAAAAAATTAAACAATACGATTCTTGAGGAACATGTGGGAGTTGAAGTTTTAAACGCTTCTTCAAAAATAATTTCTAATTTTCAAATTGTTTTCACTGCCAGGGATTGAACCCAGGACCTCATGTTCATCAAACACAAATTCAACCCACTAAGCCACAGGACCTACATGAAGTTTCCTTTTCACACTGCATTAAGTTCTCTTCTCTACCAAAAGTAAAAATTTAAATAAAAAATTAAATAATACGATTCTTGAGGCACATGTGGGAGTTGAAGTTTTAAAAGCTTCTTCAAAAAAAATTCTAATTTTTAAAGTTTTTTTTCATCATTGCCAGGGCTTGAACCTAGGACCTCATGTTCATCAAACACAGACTTCAACCCACTAAGCCACAGGACATACATGAAGTTTCCTTTTCACACTGCATTAAGTTCTCTTCTCTACCAAAAGAAAAAAATTAAAATAAAAATTAAACAATACGATTCTTGAGGCACATGTGGGAGTTGAAGTTTTAAACGCTGCTTCAAAAATAATTTTTAATTTTCAAAAAAAAAATTCATCACTGCCAGGGATTGAACCCAGGACCTCATGTTCATCAAACACAGACTTCAACCCACTAAGCCACAGGACCTACTTAAATTTCCTTTTCACACTGCATTAAGTTCTCTTCTCTACCAAAGTAAAAAATTAAAATAAAAAAATTAAATAATACGATTCTTGAGGCACATGTGGGAGTTGAAGTTTTAAACGCTTCTTCAAAAATAATTTCAAATTTTCAAAAAAAAAATTCATCATTGCTAGGGCTTGAACCCAGGACATTATGTTCATCAAACACAGACTGCAACCCACTAAGCCACAGGACCTACATGAAGTTTCCTTTTCACACTGCATTAAGTTCTCTTCTCTACCAAAAGTAAAAAATAAAAATAAAAAAATTAAACAATACGATTCTTGAGGCACATGTGGGAGTTGAAGTTTTAAACGCTTCTTCAAAATTAATTTCTAATTTTCAAAGTTTTTTTTCATCATTGGCAGGGCTTGAACCCTGGACCTCATGTTCATCAAACACAGACTTCAACCCACAAAGCCACAGGACCTACATGAAGATTCTTTTTCACACTGCATTAAGTTCTCTTCTCTACCAAAAGTAAAAAATTTAATTATAAAAATTAAACAATACGATTCTTGAGGCACATGTGGGAGTTGAAGTTTTAAACGCTTCTTCAAAAATAATTTCTAATTTTCAAATTTTTTTCACTGCCAGGGATTGAACCCAGGACCTCATGTTCATCAAACACAAAATCAACCCACTAAGCCACAGGACCTACATGAAGTTTCCTTTTCACACTGCATTAAGTTCTCTTCTCTACTAAAAGTAAAAAATTAAAATAAAAAAAATAAATAATACGATTCTTGAGGCACATGTGGGAGTTAAAGTTTTAAACGCTTCTTCAAAAATAATTTCAATTTTTCAATTTTTTTTTCACTGCCAGGGATTGAACCCAGGACCTCATGTTCATCAAACACAGACTTCAACCCACTAAGCCACAGGACCTACTTAAATTTCCTTTTCACACTGCATTAAGTTCTCTTCTCTACCAAAAGTAAAAAATTAAAATATAAAAATTAAATAATACGATTCTTGAGGCACATGTGGGAGTTGAAGTTTTAAACGCTTATTCAAAAATAATTTTTAATTTTCAAAAAAAAATGTCATCATTTTCAGGGCTTGAACCAAGGACCACATGTTCAACAAACAACTTCAACCCACTAAGACACAGGACCTACATGAAGGTTCCTTTTCACACTGTATTAAGTTCTCTTCTCTACAAAGAAAAAAACTTAAAATAAAAATCAAACAATACGATTCTTGAGGCACATGTGGGAGTTGAAGTTTTAAACGCTGCTTCAAAAATAATTTTTCATTTTCAAAAAAAATATTCATCACTGCCAGGGATTGAACCCAGGACCTCATGTTCATCAAACACAGACTTCAACCCACTAAGCCACAGGACCTACTTAAATATCCTTTTCACACTGCATTAAGTTCTCTTCTCTACCAAAAGTAAAAAATTAAAATAAAAAAATTAAATAATACGATTCTTGAGGCACATGTGGGAGTTGAAGTTTTAAACGCTTATTCATAAATAATTTTTAATTTTCAAAAAAAAATGTCATCATTTTCAGGGCTTGAACCAAGGACCACATGTTCAACAAACACAAACTTCAACCCACTAAGACACAGGACCTACATGAAGGTTCCTATTCACACTGTATTAAGTTATCTTCTCTACCAAAAGAAAAAAATTAAAAGAAAAAAATTAAACAATACGATTCTTGAGGCACATGTGGGAGTTGAAGTTTTAAACGCTTCTTCAAAAATAATTTGTAATTTTCAAATTTTTTTCACTGCCAGGGATTGAACCCAGGACCTTATGTTCATCAAACACAGACTTCAACCCACAAAGCCACAGGACATACATGAAGTTTCCTATTCACACTGCATTAAGTTCTCTTCTCTACCAAAAGTAAAAAAATTAAATAAAAAAATTAAATAATACGATTCTTGAGGCACATGTGGGAGTTGAAGTTTTAAACGCTTCTTCAAAATAATTTCTAATTCTCAATTTTTTTTTCACTACGAGGGATTGAACCCAGGACCTCATGTTCACCAAACACAGGCTTGAACCCACAAAGCCACTGGACCTACATGAAGTTTCCTTTTCACACTGCATTAAGTTCTCTTCTCTACCAAAAGAAAAAAATTAAAATAAAAATATTAAACAATACGATTCTTGAGGCACATGTGGGAGTTACATGTGGGAGTTGAAGTTTTAAACGCTGCTTCAAAAATAATTTTTAATTTTCAAAAAAAATATTAATCACTGCCAGGGATTGAACCCAGGACCTCATGTTCATCAAACACAGACTTCAACCCACTAAGCCACAGGACCTACTTAAATTTCCTTTTCACACTGCATTAAGTTCTCTTCTCTACCAAAAGTAAAAAATTAAAATATAAAAATTAAATAATACGATTCTTGAGGCACATGTGGGAGTTGAAGTTTTAAACGCTTATTCAAAAATAATTTTTAATTTTCAAAAAAAAATGTCATCATTTTCAGGGCTTGAACCAAGGACCACATGTTCAACAAACACAAACTTCAACCCACTAAGACACAGGACCTACATGAAGGTTCCTACTCACACTGTATTAAGTTATCTTCTCTACCAAAAGAAAAAAATTAAAATAAAAAAATTAAACAATACGATTCTTGAGGCACATGTGGGAGTTGAAGTTTTAAACGCTTCTTCAAAAATAATTTCTAATTTTCAAATTTTTTTCACTGCCAGGGATTGAACCCAGGACCTCATGTTCATCAAACACAGACTTCAACCCACAAAGCCACAGGACATACATGAAGTTTCCTTTTCACACTGCATTAAGTTCTCTTCTCTACCAAAAGTAAAATAATTAAATAAAAAAATTAAATAATACGATTCTTGAGGCACATGTGGGAGTTGAAGTTTTAAACGCTTCTTCAAAATAATTTCTAATTCTAAATTTTTTTTTCACTACAAGGGATTGAACCCAGGACCTCATGTTCACCAAACACAGGCTTGAACCCACAAAGCCACGGGACCTACATGAAGTTTCCTTTTCACACTGCATTAAGTTCTCTTCTCTACCAAAAGAAAAAAAATAAAATAAAAAAATTAAACAATACGATTCTTGAGGCACATGTGGGAGTTACATGTGGGAGTTGAAGTTTTAAACGCTGCTTCAAAAATAATTTTTAATTTTCAAAAAAAATATTAATCACTGCCAGGGATTGAACCCAGGACCTCATGTTCATCAAACACAGACTTCAACCCACTAAGCCACAGGACCTACTTAAATTTCCTTTTCACACTGCATTAAGTTCTCTTCTCTACCAAAAGTAAAAAATAAAAATATAAAAATTAAATAATACGATTCTTGAGGCACATGTGGGAGTTGAAGTTTTAAACGCTTATTCAAAAAATAATTTTTAATTTTCAAAAAAAAATGTCATCATTTTCAGGGCTTGAACCAAGGACCACATGTTCAACAAACACAAACTTCAACCCACTAAGACACAGGACCTACATGAAGGTTCCTTTTCACACTGCATTAAGTTCTCTTCTCTACCAAAAGTAAAAAATTAAATTTAAAATTAAACAATACGATTCTTGAGGCACATGTGGGAGTTGAAGTTTTAAACGCTTCTTCAAAAATAATTTCTAATTTTCAAATTTTTTTTCACTGCCAGGGATTGAACCCAGGACCTCATGTTCATCAAACACAGACTTCAACCCACTAAGCCACAGGACCTACATGAAGTTTCCTTTTCACACTGCATTAAGTTCTCTTCTCTACCAAAAGTAAAAAATTTAAATAAAAAAATTAAATAATACGATTCTTGAGGCACATGTGGGAGTTGAAGTTTTAAAAGCTTCTTCAAAAAAATTCTAATTTTCAAAGTTTTTTTTCATCATTGCCAGGGCTTGAACCCAGGACCTCATGTTCATCAAACACAGACTTCAACCCACTAAGCCACAGGACCTACATGAAGTTTCCTTTTCACACTGCATTAAGTTCTCTTCTCTACCAAAAGAAAAAAATTAAAATAAAAAAATTAAACAATACGATTCTTGAGGCACATGTGGGAGTTGAAGTTTTAAACGCTGCTTCAAAAATAATTTTTAATTTTCAAAAAAAAAATTCATCACTGCCAGGGATTGAACCCAGGACCTCATGTTCATCAAACACAGACTTCAACCCACTAAGCCACAGGACCTACTTAAATTTCCTTTTCACACTGCATTAAGTTCTCTTCTCTACCAAAAGTAAAAAATTAAAATAAAAAAATTAAATAATACGATTCTTGAGGCACATGTGGGAGTTGAAGTTTTAAACGCTTCTTTAAAAATAATTTCAAATTTTCAAAAAAAAAATTCATCATTGCTAGGGCTTGAACCCAGGACGTTATGTTCATCAAACACAGACTGCAACCCACTAAGCCACAGGACCTACAATAAGTTTCCTTTTCACACTGCATTAAGTTCTCTTCTCTACCAAAAGAAAAAAATTAAAATAAAAAAATAAATAATACGATTCTTGAGGCACATGTGGGAGTTGAAGTTTTAAACGCTTCTTCAAAATTAATTTCTAATTTTCAAAATTTTTTCATCATTGGCAGGGCTTGAACCCAGGACCTCATGTTCATCAAACACAGACTTCAACCCACTAAGCCACAGGACCTACATGAAGTTTCTTTTTCACACTGCATTAAGTTCTCTTCTCTACCAAAAGTAAAAAATTTAATTATAAAAATTAAATAATACGATTCTTGAGGCACATGTGGGAGTTGAAGTTTTAAACGCTTCTTCAAAAATAATTTCTAATTTTCAAATTTTTTTCACTGCCAGGATTGAACCCAGGACCTCATGTTCATCAAACACAAAATCAACCCACTAAGCCACAGGACCTACATGAAGTTTCCTTTTCACACTGCATTAAGTTCTCTTCTCTACTAAAAGTAAAAAATTAAAATAAAAAAATAAATAATACGATTCTTGAGGCACATGTGGGAGTTAAAGTTTTAAACGCTTCTTCAAAAATAATTTCAATTTTCAAATTTTTTTTTCACTGCCAGGGATTGAACCCAGGACCTCATGTTCATCAAACACAGACTTCAACCCACTAAGCCACAGGACCTACTTAAATTTCCTTTTCACACTGCATTAAGTTCTCTTCTCTACCAAAAGTAAAAAATTAAATAAAAAATTAAATAATACGATTCTTGAGGCACATGTGGGAGTTGAAGTTTTAGCTTCTTCAAAAAATAATTTTTAATTTTCAAAAAAAAATGTCATCATTTTCAGGGCTTGAACCAAGGACCACATGTTCAACAAACACAAACTTCAACCCACTAAGACACAGGACCTACATGAAGGTTCCTTTTCACACTGTATTAAGTTATCTTCTCTACCAAAAGAAAAAACTTAAAATAAAAAATCAAACAATACGATTCTTGAGGCACATGTGGGAGTTGAAGTTTTAAACGCTGCTTCAAAAATAATTTTTCATTTTCAAAAAAAATATTCATCACTGCCAGGGATTGAACCCAGGACCTCATGTTCATCAAACACAGACTTCAACCCACTAAGCCACAGGACCTACTTAAATTTCCTTTTCACACTGCATTAAGTTCTCTTCTCTACCAAAAGTAAAAAATTAAAATAAAAAAATTAAATAATACGATTCTTGAGGCACATGTGGGAGTTGAAGTTTTAAACGCTTATTCAAAAATAATTTTTAATTTTCAAAAAAAAATGTCATCATTTTCAGGGCTTGAACCAAGGACCACATGTTCAACAAACACAAACTTCAACCCACTAAGACACAGGACCTACATGAAGGTTCCTATTCACACTGTATTAAGTTATCTTCTCTACCAAAAGAAAAAAATTAAAATAAAAAAATTAAAATACGATTCTTGAGGCACATGTGGGAGTTGAAGTTTTAAACGCTTCTTCAAAAATAATTTCTAATTTTCAAATTTTTTTCACTGACAGGGATTGAACCCAGGACCTCATGTTCAACAAACACAGACTTCAACCCACAAAGCCACAGGACATACATGAAGTTTCCTTTTCACACTGCATTAAGTTCTCTTCTCTACCAAAAGTAAAAAAATTAAATAAAAAAATTAAATAATACGATTCTTGAGGCACATGTGGGAGTTGAAGTTTTAAACGCTTCTTCAAAATAATTTCTAATTCTCAATTTTTTTTTCACTACGAGGGATTGAACCCAGGACCTCATGTTCACCAAACACAGGCTTGAACCCACAAAGCCACAGGACCTACATGAAGTTTCCTTTTCACACTGCATTAAGTTCTCTTCTCTACCAAAAGAAAAAAATTAAAATAAAAAAATTAAACAATACGATTCTTGAGGCACATGTGGGAGTTGAAGTTTTAAACGCTGCTTCAAAAATAATTTTTAATTTTCAAAAAAAATATTCATCACTGCCAGGGATTGAACCCAGGACCTCATGTTCATCAAACACAGACTTCAACCCACTAAGCCACAGGACCTACTTAAATTTCCTTTTCACACTGCATTAAGTTCTCTTCTCTACCAAAAGTAAAAAATTAAAATATAAAAATTAAATAATACGATTCTTGAGGCACATGTGGGAGTTGAAGTTTTAAACGCTTATTCAAAAATAATTTTTAATTTTCAAAAAAAAATGTCATCATTTTCAGGGCTTGAACCAAGGACCACATGTTCAACAAACACAAACTTCAACCCACTAAGACACAGGACCTACATGAAGGTTCCTTTTCACACTGTATTAAGTTATCTTCTCTACCAAAAGAAAAAATTAAAATAAAAAAATTAAACAATACGATTCTTGAGGCACATGTGGGAGTTGAAGTTTTAAACGCTTCTTCAAAAATAATTTCTAATTTTCAAATTTTTTTCACTGCCAGGGATTGAACCCAGGACCTCATGTTCATCAAACACAGACTTCAACCCACTAAGCCACAGGACCTACATGAAGTTTCCTTTTCACACTGCATTAAGTTCTCTTCTCTACCAAAAGTAAAATAATTAAATAAAAAAATTAAATAATACGATTCTTGAGGCACATGTGGGAGTTGAAGTTTTAAACGCTTCTTCAAAATAATTTCTAATTCTAAATTTTTTTTTCACTGCCAGGGATTGAACCCAGGACCTCATGTTCACCAAACACAGGCTTGAACCCACAAAGCCACAGGACCTACATGAAGTTTCCTTTTCACACTGCATTAAGTTCTCTTCTCTACCAAAAGAAAAAAAATAAAATAAAAAAATTAAACAATACGATTCTTGAGGCACATGTGGGAGTTACATGTGGGAGTTGAAGTTTTAAACGCTGCTTCAAAAATAATTTTTAATTTTCAAAAAAAATATTCATCACTGCCAGGGATTGAACCCAGGACCTCATGTTCATCAAACACAGACTTCAACCCACTAAGCCACAGGACCTACTTAAGTTTCCTTTTCACACTGCATTAAGTTCTCTTCTCTGCAAAAGTAAAAAATTAAAATAAAAAATTAAATAATACGATTCTTGAGGCACATGTGGGAGTTGAAGTTTTTAAGCTTCTTCAAAATAATTTTTAATTTTTCAAAAAAATGTCATCATTTTCAGGGCTTGAACCCAGGACCTCATGTTCATCAAACACAGACTTCAACCCACTAAGACACAGGACCTACATGAAGGTTCCTACTCACACTGCATTAAGTTCTCTTCTCTACCAAAAGTAAAAAATTAAATTAAAAAAATTAAACAATACGATTCTTGAGGCACATGTGGGAGTTGAAGTTTTAAACGCTGCTTCAAAAATAATTTTTAATTTTCAAAAAAAATATTCATCACTGCCAGGGATTGAACCCAGGACCTCATGTTCATCAAACACAGACTTCAACCCACTAAGCCACAGGACCTACTTAAATTTCCTTTTCACACTGCATTAAGTTCTCTTCTCTACCAAAAGTAAAAAATTAAAATAAAAAAATTAAATAATACGATTCTTGAGGCACATGTGGGAGTTGAAGTTTTAAACGCTTCTTCAAAATTAATTTCTAATTTTCGAAGTTTTTTTGCATTGCCAGAGCTTGAACCCAGGACCTCATGTTCATCAAACACAGACTTCAACCCACTAAGCCACAGGACATACATGAAGTTTACTTTTTCACACTGCATTAAGTTATCTTCTCTACCAAAAGAAAAAAATTAAAATAAAAAATTAAACAATACGATTCTTGAGGCACATGTGGGAGTTGAAGTTTTAAACGCTTCTTCAAAAATAATTTCAATTTTTCAATTTTTTTTTCACTGCCAGGGATTGAACCCAGGACCTCATGTTCATCAAACACAGACTTCAACCCACTAAGCCACAGGACCTACTTAAATTTCCTTTTCACACTGCATTAAGTTCTCTTCTCTACCAAAAGTAAAAAATTAAAATAAAAAATTAAATAATACGATTCTTGAGGCACATGTGGGAGTTGAAGTTTTAAACGCTTCTTCAAAAATAATTTCAATTTTTCAATTTTTTTCATTCTTAGGGATTGAACCCAGGACCTCATGTTCACCAAACACAGGCTTCAGCCCACTAAGCCACAGGACCTACTTAAATTTCCTTTTCACACTGCATTAAGTTCTCTTCTCTACCAAAAGTAAAAAATTAAAATAAAAAAATTAAATAATACGATTCTTGAGGCACATGTGGGAGTTGAAGTTTTAAACGCTTCTTCAAAAATAATTTCTAATTTTCAATTTTTTTTTTCACACTGAGGATTGAACCCAGGACCTCATGTTCACCAAACACAGGCTTGAACCCACAAAGCCACGGGACCTACATGAAGTTTCCTTTTCACACTGCATTAAGTTCTCTTCTCTACCAAAAGAAAAAAATTAAAATAAAAAAATTAAACAATACGATTCTTGAGGCACATGTGGGAGTTACATGTGGGAGTTGAAGTTTTAAACGCTGCTTCAAAAATAATTTTTAATTTTCAAAAAAAATATTAATCACTGCCAGGGATTGAACCCAGGACCTCATGTTCATCAAACACAGACTTCAACCCACTAAGCCACAGGACCTACTTAAATTGCCTTTTCACACTGCATTAAGTTATCTTCTCTACCAAAAGTAAAAAATTAAAATAAAAAAAATAAATAATACGATTCTTGAGGCACATGTGGGAGTTGAAGTTTTAAACGCTTCTTCAAAAATAATTTCTAATTTTCAATTTTTTTTCACTGCCAGGGATTGAACCCAGGACCTCATGTTCATCAAACACAACTTCAACCCACTAAGCCACAGGACCTACATGAACTTTCCTTTTCACACTGCATTAAGTTCTCTTCTCTACTAAAAGTAAAAAATTAAAATAAAAAAAATAAATAATACGATTCTTGAGGCACATGTGGGAGTTGAAGTTTTAAACGCTTCTTCAAAATTAATTTCTAATTTTCGAAGTTTTTTTGCATTGCCAGAGCTTGAACCCAGGACCTCATGTTCATCAAACACAGACTTCAACCCACTAAACCACAGGAACTACTAGAAGTTTACTTTTCACACTGCATTAAGTTCTCTTCTCTACCAAAAGTAAAAAATTAAATTAAAAAAATTAAACAATACGATTCTTGAGGCACATGTGGGAGTTGAAGTTTTAAACGCTTCTTCAAAAATAATTTCAATTTTTCAATTTTTTTTTCACTGCCAGGGATTGAACCCAGGACCTCATGTTCATCAAACACAGACTTCAACCCACTAAGCCACAGGACCTACTTAAATTTCCTTTTCACACTGCATTAAGTTCTCTTCTCTACCAAAAGTAAAAATTAAAATAAAAAAATTAAATAATACGATTCTTGAGGCACATGTGGGAGTTGAAGTTTTAAACGCTTATTCAAAAATAATTTTTAATTTTCAAAAAAAAATGTCATCATTTTCAGGGCTTGAACCAAGGACCACATGTTCAACAAACACAAACTTCAACCCCCTAAGACACAGGACCTACATGAAGGTTCCTATTCACACTGTATTAAGTTATCTTCTCTACCAAAAGAAAAAAATTAAAATTAAAAAATTAAACAATACGATTCTTGAGGCACATGTGGGAGTTGAAGTTTTAAACGCTTCTTCAAAAATAATTTCTAATTTTCAAATTTTTTTCACTGCCAGGGATTGAACCCAGGACCTCATGTTCATAAAACACAGACTTCAACCCACTAAGCCACAGGACAGACATGAAGTTTCCTTTTCACACTGCATTAAGTTCTCTTCTCTACCAAAAGTAAAAAATTTAAATAAAAAAATTAAATAATACGATTCTTGAGGCACATGTGGGAGTTGAAGTTTTAAAAGCTACTTCAAAAAAAATTCTAATTTTTAAAGTTTTTTTTCATCATTGCCAGGGCTTGAACCTAGGACCTCATGTTCATCAAACACAGACTTCAACCCACTAAGCCACAGGACATACATGAAGTTTCCTTTTCACACTGCATTAAGTTCTCTTCTCTACCAAAAGTAAACAATTTAAATAAAAAAATTAAATAATACGATTCTTGAGGCACATGTGGGAGTTGAAGTTTTAAACGCTTCTTCAAAAATAACTTCTAATTCTCAATTTTTTTTTCACTGCGAGGGTTGAACCCAGGACCTCATGTTCACCAAACACAGGCTTGAACCCACAAAGCCACAGGACCTACATGAAGTTTCCTTTTCACACTGCATTAAGTTCTCTTCTCTACCAAAAGAAAAAAATTAAAATAAAAAATTAAACAATACGATTCTTGAGGCACATGTGGGAGTTGAAGTTTTAAACGCTGCTTCAAAAATATTTTTTAATTTTCAAAAAAAATATTCATCACCGCCAGGGATTGAACCCAGGACCTCATGTTCATCAAACACAGACTTCAACCCACTAAGACAAAGGACCTACATTAAGTTTCCTTTTCACACTGCATTAAGTTCTCTTCTCTACCAAAAGTAAAAAATAAAAATAAAAAAATTAAACAATACGATTCTTGAGGCACATGTGGGAGTTGAAGTTTTAAACGCTTCTTCAAAAATAATTTCTAATTTTCAAAGTTTTTTTTCATCATTGCCAGGGCTTGAACCCAGGACCTTATGTTCATCAAACACAGTGTCGGACACTGTACAGGAGGCGTGACTACATTTAAAGATTGATCTTATCAGGGCATCTGCCTTGACAAGCCCTTACTACTCAAAACCGTTTCAACTGTAAATTGCTTTAGCACGCAACGCAAACTGTTAGAGGCCTAACTCCCTGCTACAGGGGTTAGCAGACACAGAATTCGCTTGAGAGAAGGCCTCAACGATTTCCATGGGTCATGCTTTGACGTTGTACACCGGCCATGGTCTTCACACCTTGCTCATGGCAACAAATGTTGTAATTACGACTGCGAGACGCTCAGATTATGACAGATTATGATACTTACCGTTACTGAGATAACGATTGCACGCTGTTGCCCGGTTAATCCGGCAGAGCATCTTACCCTTCCTTCTGAAGGTAGTCCTCACGATTGCGTGGCAATATCCAACGACCTACTCGGGGCATGCGTTTATCTGGAGGCGGGGCCATTACCGGCACCCCAGATCTCTATGGTTGTTGATGGTTCAGGTTACAGGTCAAGTTTGGGTTCTGTGGCAGGTTTTGCTGAGGTTGCTCCCACACCGGAGTCAACCTCGTACCGGAACCTCTTGGCTGAACCGTGTTTCTCTCCTTTGTCTGCACAGGCAGGTGAGTCCAGAGCTCTGACCGCAGCCTGTCGGTTAGGACAGGGTGCAGCATGTCACGTAGCTCAGTTAGATGGTGCAAGTGGACGCCAGAGAGGCTTCCACGCACGATCCTTTCAGTGCAGAACTTTTGCACTCCATGATTTTGTTAGATGTGCCGCTCAAGGTACTTCTTTTGATTTTGTATTGTATTGTGATGTATCAGGCAGGAGATGTTCATGAACACTCCGTGAAGGGAGTGAGGACATTGATCCTACAGCCTCCATGAGGGCTCTCGTGGAGGTTGAGTCAACTGCCTCTCAAGAGGAGCAGTTAAGGTTAACTGGGGGGGCCTCCAAGGACCCAGCATCTGGGGAGGGTCCGGTGTCATACGGGATTGGAGATAGCGGTCTCTTCAACAGGTATCTTGACGCAGTAGGCGGAGGAGCCGGGAGCCGATGAAGAGCACCATCTACCACCCACGATGCCGCCCAGGGGAGTCATGTCATATCCAGGGCCCATGCGACACCAGTGGAAGAAGAACAACAAGCCAGACAAGGACGATCCAGACAAAATCGAGTTTGAGACCACCGGATAAAGACCCCATCGACAGCCATGGCCGACCGGACCCAGACAGGGTTGAAGCAGACAAGTTGCTGAGGAGACCAGACCCAGACCAGGTAGAAGAAGACAAGTTCCAGGACCCAGTCGTGGTTGAAGCTGACGAGTTGCAGCGGGGACTGGATCGTCAACGGGATAACAGGGTGCCAACCTGCAATTCTCCTCCGGCTGTTAGGGTGCAAGACCCAGGCCGGCCCAACCACTCTCAATTTCACCTCTTTCCTTCTACACCTGCACATTACAGAGTGAACGCACACAGACCTACTGACTTATCAGGGGTCCGGTGTCATACGGTTTTGGGGGTAGCACACTCAGTTGGTTTTGGTGGCCCATGGTGATTCCATCCAGCCAGGGGGGAGGTGAGGAAGGCTTTGCAGGCAACCTGGTGGTCTCAAACGGGGTGCCCTCAGTCAACAATCTTATGCGATCGGGCGTAAGTTGTGGAGCCGACATGAGAGTCGCAAATCGTTCCGATAGACCATATTCCAGCTCCAGACGGCCATAGGGTTAGTTGATTTTATTGATATGATCAGACTGGTAAGCAAAACAATATGTGTTGGTGGTGATTGACAGATTCAGCAGAGGAGGGAAAGCCGCCCAGCAGCCAAATTTGATGCTATAACTGTAGCTTAGTTTCTAATGCAGTTGGTTTTACATTTCGAGTCATTTAGCTGATGCGGTTGTTCAAAGTGACTTACTTAAATACCACGGAAGTACTAATCTGTTTTTATCCAAGGTATTGTTGGAAAAGGGTGTTTTTAGGTTCCGCGGAGGATATAGAGACTTTCTCGTTCCTGATCTCCAGTGAGGAGCTCGGTCGACCAGTGAGGAGCCGGACCAGCAAACAGACATGATTTTGTCAGGTGAGTAATTTGTTGTGTCTTTTGACAACACGATAATGAATAAAGATGTCTGTCATTGAGGGTCAAGCAGAGGTTAGGTTGGATGTATCATCCCCAGGGACTCGTAGAGAGAGCTAGTGGTACACGAAAGCAAAGCTATCCAAAATCTGCGGGAGACTAGAATGGACTGGTTGACGGTTTTCCAGGTGGTGTTAATGAGCATGAGAATACAAACTAACCGTAGTACACAGTTAACTCCCACTGGGAGGTTGACCGGACGGCTTAGGCCCGTACCGTACCGGGGAGACCTCATAAAGGTCCCCTGTTGAGCATGTTAGCCAGAGAAAGACAAAGCTGTGTCCAGGAGCGGCAGGTAGGCAGGAAGAACTGTTTCAACAGGTGGAAGGAGCCATGGAGGAGAGCCACGTGGGACCAGACCCACAGGAGGAGGAGGTCCATCCAAGGAAGGGGGAGGAGTCACGGCAGACTGGACCCTACCTGGTGGGACTGGCCACGCCCACCGCAGTGAAGAGAAACCACACTGGAACCACTTCACACACTGCACCAAGGCAGGAGCACCTGAAGGAAGGCCAGGCCAGGAGAGGAGAGAAGACCATCACGGCAAAGCCCTGCCGGCCACAGAGGCGAGGAGGAGCAAGGCGTGGTCAACCCACACCAGAACACCAGCAGAAGCTGAGGGAGCTGGAGGAGGGGAGTGCCCTTCACACTCACAGAAAGGAGAAGACGATGGCGATGCATCCCATGTGCTCGGAGGAATATCCAGGAGAGAGAAGAGGGTTACAATTACCTGGAGACAACGGTTCTCTAGTACGAGGAATATAAAGATCCTGGTTGTAAGAGGGTTCAGCTTAGCTTTTCATGGCATCGTTAGAATTGTTTATCATCACATGTATGTTATTGTTAAAGATTTATTGTTAAAGATTTCCACTCTGTATTGATCTAATTACACGTGTGTCTACTTATAATGTTCAGATCTCCATCCTGTTACTGATCGAACCAGTTCCTCTAGTCTAGATTTATATTAAGATTGAGTTACATAATGAATTATGTAAAAATGGGGATTGTTAATATTAAATCTGATTTATTGAAGGGACCGGCAGAATATCAGAAGTGAAGGCACTTTGCCTGTGAGGGCAGAGAGATATTGAGTCTGCAGCTCAAGGCTAGCTACACGCCTAACAGTATTCAACATTCACACACTTGTTATCGGTATTTAAATATGCCAAGAGGGGCATGGACGACAGACAGCCCCCACCCGGGGGTTGGAGTAAATTCCCATGAGAAACTAGGATGTACCTATGACGAGATCTGTGTTTTTGGGGACTGAACCTTGTTTTGGGGATTCGGTGTGTTGTTGGTGCTCGACTTGCATGTTGAGGAGAGCTGACGGCGTGATTGCAATCGCGCGTGAGTATTTGTACTTTGCTTTTGATCAGTGAATAAACATCTCCCTAATGGAGAGAACATTAGCAGACTGTGAGTCTTATTATAGTAGAAGCTCTTCCAGGCTGTTCAATTCTGAAATACGTAACAGACTGCAACCCACTAAGCCACAGGACCTACATGAAGTTTTCTTTTCACACTGCATTAAGTTCTCTTCTCTACCAAAAGTAAAAAATTAAAATAAAAAAATTAAATAATACGATTCTTGAGGCACATGTGGGAGTTGAAGTTTTAAACGCTTCTTCAAAAATAATTTCTAAATTTCAAATTTTTTTCACTGACAGGGATTGAACCCAGGACCTCATGTTCATCAAACACAAATTCAACCCACTAAGCCACAGGACCTACATGAAGTTTCCTTTTCACACTGCATTAAGTTCTCTTCTCTACCAAAAGTAAAAAATTAAAATAAAAAAATTAAATAAAACGATTCTTGAGGCAAATGTGGGAGTTGAAGTATTAAAAGCTTCTTCAAAAAAAAATCTAATTTTCAAAGTTTTTTTTCATCATTGCCAGAGCTTGAACCCAGGACCTCATTTTCATCAAACACAGACTTCAACCCACTAAGCCACAGGACCTACATGAAGTTTCCTTTTCACACTGCATTAAGTTCTCTTCTCTACCAAAAGTAAAAAATTAAAATAAAAAATTAAATAATACGATTCTTGAGGCACATGTGGGAGTTGAAGTTTTAAAAGCTTCTTCAAAAACAATTTCTAATTTTCAAAGTTTTTTTTCATCATTGCCAGGGCTTGAACCCAGGTCCTTATGTTCATCAAACACAGACTGCAACCCACTAAGCCACAGAACCTACATGAAGTTTTCTTTTCACACTGCATTAAGTTCTCTTCTCTACCAAAAGTAAAAAATTAAAATAAAAAAATTAAATAATACGATTCTTGAGGCACATGTGGGAGTTGAAGTTTTAAAAGCTTCTTCAAAAACAATTTCTAATTTTCAAAGTTTTTTTTCATCATTTCCAGGGCTTGAACCCAGGTCCTTATGTTCATCAAACACAAATTCTACCCACTAAGCCACAGGACCTACATGAAGTTTCCTTTTCACACTGCATTAAGTTCTCTTCTCTACCAAAAGTAAAAAATTTAAATAAAAAAATTAAATAATACGATTCTTGAGGCACATGTGGGAGTTGAAGTTTTAAACGCTTCTTCAAAAATAATTTCTAAATTTCAAATTTTTCTCACTGCCAGGGATTGAACCCAGGACCTCATGTTCATCAAACACAAATTCTACCCACTAAGCCACAGGACCTACATGAAGTTTCCTTTTCACACTGCATTAAGTTCTCTTCTCTACCAAAAGTAAAAAATTAAAATAAAAAAATTAAATAATACCATTTTTGAGGAACATGTGGGAGTTGAAGTTTTAAAAGCTTCTTCAAAAAAAATTCTAATTTTCAAAAAAAAAATTCATCATAGCCAGGGCTTGAACCCAGGACCTCATGTTAATCAAACACAGACTTCACCCCACTAAGCCACAGAACCTACATGAAGTTTCCTTTTCACACTGCATTAAGTTCTCTTCTCTACCAAAAGTAAAAAATTAAAATAAAAAAATTAAATAATACGATTCTTGAGGCACATGTGGGAGTTGATGTTTTAAACGCTTCTTCAAAAATATTTTCTAATTTTCAAAAAAAAAAATCATCATAGCCAGGGCTTGAACCCAGGACCAAATGTTCAACAAACACAGACTTCAACCCACTAAGCCACAGGACATACATGAAGTTTCCTTTTCACACTGCATTAAGTTCTCTTCTCTACCAAAAGTAAAAAAATTAAATAATACGATTCTTGAGGCACATGTGGGAGTTGAAGTTTTAAAAGCTTCTTCAAAAAACATTTCTAATTTTCAATTTTTTTTTCACTGCCAGGGATTGAACCCAGGACCTCATGTTCATAAAACACAGACTTCAACCCACTAAGCCACAGGACGTACTTGAAGTATCCTTTTCACACTGCATCAAGTTCTCTTCTACCAAAAGTAAAAAATTTAAATAAAAAATTAAATAATACGATTCTTGAGGCACATGTGGGAGTTGAAGTTTTAAACGCTTCTTCAAAAATAATTTCTAATTTTCAAAGTTTTTTTAAACTGCCAGGGCTTGAACCCAGGACCTCATGTTCATCAAACACAGACTTCAACCCACTAAGCCACAGGACCTACATGAAGTTTCCTTTTTCACACTGCATTAAGTTCTCTTCTCTACTAAAAGTAAAAAATTAAAATTAAAAAATTAAATAATACGATTCTTGAGGCACATGTGGGAGTTGAAGTTTTAAAAGCTTCTTCAAAAACAATTTCTAATTTTCAAAGTTTTTTTCATTGCCAGGATTGAACCCAGGACCTCATGTTCATCAAACAAATTCAACCCACTAAGCCACAGGACCTACATGAAGTTTCCTTTTCACACTGCATTAAGTTCTCTTCTCTACCAAAAGTAAAAAATTAAAATAAAAAAAATAAATAATACGATTCTTGAGGCACATGTGGGAGTTGAAGTTTTAAAAGCTTCTTCAAATACAATTTCTAATTTTCAAAGTTTTTTTTCATCATTGCCAGAGCTTGAACCCAGGACCTAATTTTCATCAAACACAGACTTCAACCCACTAAGCCACAGGACCTACATGAAGTTTCCTTTTCACACTGCATTAAGTTCTCTTCTCTACCAAAAGTAAAAATTAAAATTAAAAAATTAAATAATACGATTCTTGAGGCACATGTGGGAGTTGATGTTTTAAACGCTTCTTCAAAAATAATTTCTAATTTTCAAAAGAAAAATTCATCATAGCCAGGGCTTGAACCCAGGACCAAATGTTCAACAAACACAGACTTCAAACCAACAAGCCACAGGACCTACATGAAGTTTCCTTTTCACACTGCATTAAGTTCTCTTCTCTACCAAAAGTAAAAAATTAAAATAAAAAAATTAAATAATACGATTCTTGAGGCACATGTGGGAGTTGAAGTTTTAAAAGCTTCTTCAAAAACAATTTCTAATTTTCAAAGTTTTTTTTCATCATTGCCAGGGCTTGAACCCAGGTCCTTATGTTCATCAAACACAAATTCAACCCACTAAGCCACAGGACCTACATGAAGTTTCCTTTTCACACTGCATTAAGTTCTCTTCTCTACCAAAAGTAAAAAATTTAAATAAAAAATTAAATAATACGATTCTTGAGGCACATGTGGGAGTTGAAGTTTTAAACGCTTCTTCAAAAATAATTTCTAATTTCAAATTTTTTTCACTGCCAGGGATTGAACCCAGGACCTCATGTTCATCAAACACAAATTCAACCCACTAAGCCACAGGACCTACATGAAGTTTCCTTTTCACACTGCATTAAGTTCTCTTCTACCAAAAGTAAAAAATTAAAATAAAAAAATTAAATAATACGATTCTTGAGGCACATGTGGGAGTTGAAGTTTTAAACGCTTCTTCAAAAATAATTTCTAATTTTCAAAGTTTTTTTCATCATTGCCAGGGCTTGAACCCAGGTCCTTATGTTCATCAAACACAAATTCAACCCACTAAGCCACAGGACCTACATGAAGTTTCCTTTTCACACTGCATTAAGTTCTCTTCTCTACCAAAAGTAAAAAATTTAAATAAAAAAATAAATAATACGATTCTTGAGGCACATGTGGGAGTTGAAGTTTTAAACGCTTCTTCAAAAATAATTTCTAATTTTCAAAGTTTTTTTTCATCATTGCCAGGGCTTGAACCCAGGACCTCATGTTCATCAAACACAGACTTCAACCCACTAAGCCACAGGACATACATGAAGTTTCCTTTTCACACTGCATTAAGTTCTCTTCTCTACCAAAAGTAAAAAATTTAAATAAAAAAATTAAATAATACGATTCTTGAGGCACATGTGGGAGTTGAAGTTTTAAAAGCTTCTTCAAAAACAATTTCTAATTTTCAAAGTTTTTTTCATCATTGCCAGGGCTTGAACCCAGGTCCTTATGTTCATCAAACACAAATTCAACCCACTAAGCCACAGGACCTACATGAAGTTTCCTTTTCACACTGCATTAAGTTCTCTTCTCTACCAAAAGTAAAAAATTAAAATAAAAAAAATAAATAATACGATTCTTGAGGCACATGTGGGAGTTGAAGTTTTAAAAGCTTCTTCAAAAAACATTTCTAATTTTCAATTTTTTTTTCACTGCCAGGGATTTTACCCAGGACCTCATGTTCATAAAACACAGACTTCAACCCACTAAGCCACAGGACGTACTTGAAGTATCCTTTTCACACTGCATCAAGTTCTCTTCTCCACCAAAAGTAAAAAATTAAAATGAAAAAATAAATAATACGATTCTTGAAGCACATGTGGGAGTTGAAGTTTTAAACGCTTATTCAAAAATAATTTTTAATTTTAAAAAAAAAATGTCATCATTTTCAGGGCTTGAACCAAGGACCTCATGTTCATCAAACACAAATTCAACCCACTAAGCCACAGGAACTACATGAAGTTTCCTTTTCACACTGCATTAAGTTCTCTTCTCTACCAAAAGTAAAAAATTAAAATTAAAAAAATTAAATAAAACGATTCTTGAGGCAAATGTGGGAGTTGAAGTTTTAAAAGCTTCTTCAAAAACAATTTCTAATTTTCAAAGTTTTTTTTCATCATTGCCAGAGCTTGAACCCAGGACCTCATTTTCATCAAACACAGACTTCAACCCACTAATCCACAGGACCTACATGAAGTTTCCTTTTCACACTGCATTAAGTTCTCTTCTCTACCAAAAGTAAAAAATTTAAATAAAAAAATTAAATAATACGATTCTTGAGGCACATGTGGGAGTTGAAGTTTTAAAGCTTCTTCAAAAAAAATTCTAATTTTCAAAGTTTTTTTTCATCATTGCCAGGGCTTGAACCCAGGACCTCATGTTCATCAAACACAGACTTCAACCCACTAAGCCACAGGACCTACATGAAGTTTCCTTTTCACACTGCATTAAGTTCTCTTCTCTACCAAAAGTAAAAAATTTAAATAAAAAAATTAAATAATACGATTCTTGAGGCACATGTGGGAGTTGAAGTTTTAAAAGCTTCTTCAAAAACAATTTCTAATTTTCAAAGTTTTTTTTCATCATTGCCAGGGCTTGAACCCAGGTCCTTATGTTCATCAAACACACAGACTTCAACCCACTAAGCCACAGGACCTACATGAAGTTTCCTTTTCACACTGCATTAAGTTCTCTTCTCTACCAAAAGTAAAAAATTTAAATAAAAAAATTAAATAATACGATTCTTGAGGCACATGTGGGAGTTGAAGTTTTAAAAGCTTCTTCAAAAAAAAATCTAATTTTCAAAGTTTTTTTTCATCATTGCCAGGGCTTGAACCCAGGACCTCATGTTCATCAAACACAGACTTCAACCCACTAAGCCACAGGACATACATGAAGTTTCCTTTTCACACTGCATTAAGTTCTCTTCTCTACCAAAAGTAAAAAATTAAAATAAAAAAATTAAATAATACGATTCTTGAGGCACATGTGGGAGTTGAAGTTTTAAAAGCTTCTTCAAAAACAATTTTCAAAGTTTTTTTTCATCATTGCCAGGGCTTGAACCCAGGTCCTTATGTTCATCAAACACAAATTCAACCCACTAAGCCACAGGACCTACATGAAGTTTCCTTTTCACACTGCATTAAGTTCTCTTCTCTACCAAAAGTAAAAAATTTAAATAAAAAATTAAATAATACGATTCTTGAGGCACATGTGGGAGTTGAAGTTTTAAAAGCTTCTTCAAAAAAAATCTAATTTTCAAAGTTTTTTTTCATCATTGCCAGGGCTTGAACCCAGGACCTCATGTTCATCAAACACAGACTTCAACCCACTAAGCCACAGGACATACATGAAGTTTCCTTTTCACACTGCATTAAGTTATCTTCTCTACCAAAAGTAAAAATTAAAAATAAAAAATTAAATAATACGATTCTTGAGGCACATGTGGGAGTTGAAGTTTTAAAAGCTTCTTCAAAAAATTTCAATTTTCAAAGTTTTTTTCATCATTGCCAGGGCTTGAACCCAGGACCTTATGTTCATCAAACACAATTCAACCCACTAAGCCACAGGACCTACATTAAGTTTCCTTTTCACACTGCATTAAGTTCTCTTTCTCTACCAAAAAGTAAAAAATTTAAATAAAAAAATTAAATAATACGATTCTTGAGGCACATGTGGGAGTTGAAGTTTTAAAAGCTTCTTCAAAAACAATTTCTAATTTTCAAAGTTTTTTTTCATCATTGCCAGGGCTTGAACCCAGGTCCTTATGTTCATCAAACACAAATTCAACCCACTAAGCCACAGGACCTACATGAAGTTTCCTTTTCACACTGCATTAAGTTCTCTTCTCTACCAAAAGTAAAAAATTTAAATAAAAAAATTAAATAATACGATTCTTGAGGCACATGTGGGAGTTGAAGTTTTAAAAGCTTCTTCAAAAAAAAATCTAATTTTCAAAGTTTTTTTTCATCATTGCCAGGGCTTGAACCCAGGACCTCATGTTCATCAAACACAGACTTCAACCCACTAAGCCACAGGACATAAATGAAGTTTCCTTTTCACACTGCATTAAGTTATCTTCTCTACCAAAAGTAAAAAATTAAAATAAAAAAATTAAATAATACGATTCTTGAGGCACATGTGGGAGTTGAAGTTTTAAAAGCTTCTTCAAAAACAATTTTCAAAGTTTTTTTTTCATCATTGCCAGGGCTTGAACCCAGGTCCATATGTTCATCAAACACAAATTCAACCCACTAAGCCACAGGACCTACATGAAGATTCCTTTTCACACTGCATTAAGTTCTCTTCTCTACCAAAAGTAAAAAATTTAAATAAAAAAATTAAATAATACGATTCTTGAGGCACATGTGGGAGTTGAAGTTTTAAAAGCTTCTTCAAAAACATTTTCTAATTTTCAAAGTTTTTTTTCATCATTGCCAGGGCTTGAACCCAGGTCCTTATGTTCATCAAACACAAATTCAACCCACTAAGCCACAGGACCTACATGAAGTTTCCTTTTCACACTGCATTAAGTTCTCTTCTCTACCAAAAGTAAAAAATTTAAATAAAAAAATTAAATAATACGATTCTTGAGGCACATGTGGGAGTTGAAGTTTTAAACGCTTCTTCAAAAATAATTTCTAATTTTCAAAGTTTTTTTTCATCATTGCCAGAGCTTGAACCCAGGACCTCATTTTCATCAAACACAGACTTCAACCCACTAATCCACAGGACCTACATGAAATTTCCTTTTCACACTGCATTAAGTTCTCTTCTCTACCAAAAGTAAAAAATTTAAATAAAAAAATTAAATAATACGATTCTTGAGGCACATGTGGGAGTTGAAGTTTTAAAAGCTTCTTCAAAAAAAATCTAATTTTCAAAGTTTTTTTTCATCATTGCCAGGGCTTGAACCCAGGACCTCATGTTCATCAAACACAGACTTCAACCCACTAAGCCACAGGACATAAATGAAGTTTCCTTTTCACACTGCATTAAGTTATCTTCTCTACCAAAAGTAAAAAATTAAAATAAAAAAATTAAATAATACGATTCTTGAGGCACATGTGGGAGTTGAAGTTTTAAAAGCTTCTTCAAAAACAATTTTCAAAGTTTTTTTTTCATCATTGCCAGGGCTTGAACCCAGGTCCTTATGTTCATCAAACACAAATTCAACCCACTAAGCCACAGGACCTACATGAAGATTCCTTTTCACACTGCATTAAGTTCTCTTCTCTACCAAAAGTAAAAATTTAAATAAAAAAATTAAATAATACGATTCTTGAGGCACATGTGGGAGTTGAAGTTTTAAAAGCTTCTTCAAAAACAATTTCTAATTTTCAAAGTTTTTTTTCATCATTGCCAGGGCTTGAACCCAGGTCCTTATGTTCATCAAACACAAATTCAACCCACTAAGCCACAGGACCTACATGAAGTTTCCTTTTCACACTGCATTAAGTTCTCTTCTCTACCAAAAGTAAAAAATTTAAATAAAAAAATTAAATAATACGATTCTTGAGGCACATGTGGGAGTTGAAGTTTTAAACGCTTCTTCAAAAATAATTTCTAATTTTCAAAGTTTTTTTTCATCATTGCCAGAGCTTGAACCCAGGACCTCATTTTCATCAAACACAGACTTCAACCCACTAATCCACAGGACCTACATGAAATTTCCTTTTCACACTGCATTAAGTTCTCTTCTCTACCAAAAGTAAAACATTAAAATAAAAAAATTAAATAATACGATTCTTGAGGCACATGTGGGAGTTGAAGTTTTAAAAGCTTCTTCAAAAACAATTTTCAAAGTTTTTTTTCATCATTGCCAGGGCTTGAACCCAGGTCCTTATGTTCATCAAACACAAATTCAACCCACTAAGCCACAGGACCTACATGAAGTTTCCTTTTCACACTGCATTAAGTTCTCTTCTCTACCAAAAGTTAAAAATTTAAATAAAAAAATTAAATAATACGATTCTTGAGGCACATGTGGGAGTTGAAGTTTTAAACGCTTCTTCAAAAATAATTTCTAATTTTCAAATTTTTTCACTGCCAGGGATTGAACCCAGGACCTCATGTTCATCAAACACAAATTCAACCCACTAAGCCACAGGACCTACATGAAGTTTCCTTTTCACACTGCATTAAGTTCTCTTTACTACCAAAAGTAAAAAATTAAAATAAAAAAATTAAATAATACGATTCTTGAGGCACAATGTGTGGGAGTTGAAGTTTTAAAAGCTTCTTCAAAAACAATTTCTAATTTTCAAAGTTTTTTTTCATCATTGCCAGAGCTTGAACCCAGGACCTCATTTTCATCAAACACAGACTTCAACCCACTAATCCACAGGACCTACATGAAATTTCCTTTTCACACTGCATTAAGTTCTCTTCTCTACCAAAAGTAAAAAATTAAATAAAAAATTAAATAATACGATTCTTGAGGCACATGGGAGTTGAAGTTTTAAAAGCTTCTTCAAAAAAAAATCTAATTTTCAAAGTTTTTTTTCATCATTGCAAGGGCTTGAACCCAGGTCCTCATGTTCATCAAACACAGACTTCAACCCACTAAGCCACAGGACATACATGAAGTTTCCTTTTCACACTGCATTAAGTTCTCTTCTCTAAAAAAAAAAAAAAAAAAAAAAAAATTAAAAAAGTTACTTTTCACACTGCATTAAGTTCTCTTATCTACCAAAAGTAAAAAATTAAAATAAAAATATTAAATAATACGATTCTTGAGGCACATGTGGGAGTTGAAGAAGTTAAAAGCCTTCAAAAATAATTTCTAATTTTAAAATGTTTTTTTTTTGCCTGCCAGGGATTGAACCCAGGACCTCATGTTCATCAAACACAAGTTTCCTTTTCACACTGCATTAAGTTCTCTTCTCTACAAAAGTAAAAATTAAAATAAAAAATTAAATAATACGATTCTTGAGGCAAATGTGGGAGTTGAAGTTTTAAAAGCTTCTTCAAAAACAATTTCTAATTTTCAAAGTTTTTTTTCATCATTGCCAGGGCTTGAACCCAGGACCTCATGTTCATCAAACACAGACTTCAACCCACTAATCCACAGGACCTACATGAAGTTTCCTTTTCACACTGCATTAAGTTCTCTTCTCTACCAAAAGTAAAAATTAAAATAAAAAAATTAAATAATACGATTCTTGAGGCACATGTGGGAGTTGAAGTTTTAAAAGCTTCTTCAAAAACAATTTTCAAAGTTTTTTTTCATCATTGCCAGGGCTTGAACCCAGGTCCTTATGTTCATCAAACACAAATTCAACCCACTAAGCCACAGGACCTACATGAAGTTTCCTTTTCACACTGCATTAAGTTCTCTTCTCTACCAAAAGTAAAAAATTAAATAAAAATATTAAATAATACGATTCTTGAGGCACATGTGGGAGTTGAAGTTTTAAACGCTTCTTCAAAAATAATTTCTAATTTTCAAACTTTTTTTCACTGCCAGGGATTGAACCCAGGACCTCATGTTCATCAAACACAAATTCAACCCACTAAGCCACAGGACCTACATGAAGTTTCCTTTTCACACTGCATTAAGTTCTCTTCTCTACCAAAAGTAAAAAATTAAAATAAAAAAATTAAATAATACGATTCTTGAGGCAAATGTGGGAGTTGAAGTTTTAAAAGCTTCTTCAAAAAAAAATCTAATTTTCAAAGTTTTTTTTCATCATTGCCAGAGCTTGAACCCAGGACCACATTTTCATCAAACACAGACTTCAACCCACTAATCCACAGGACCTACAAGAAGTTTCCTTTTCACACTGCATTAAGTTCTCTTCTCTACCAAAAGTAAAAAATTAAAATAAAAAAATTAAATAATACGATTCTTGAGGCACATGTGGGAGTTGAAGTTTTAAAAGCTTCTTCAAAAATAATTTCTAATTTTCAAAGTTTTTTTTCATCATTGCCAGGGCTTGAACCCAGGACCTCATGTTCATCAAACACAGACTTCAACCCACTAAGCCACAGGACATAAATGAAGTTTCCTTTTCACACTGCATTAAGTTCTCTTCTCTACCAAAAGTAAAAAAATGAAATGAAAAAATTAAATAATACGATTCTTGAGGCACATGTGGGAGTTGAAGTTTTAAAAGCTTCTTCAAAAAAAAATCTAATTTTCAAAGTTTTTTTTCATCATTGCCAGGGCTTGAACCCAGGACCTCATGTTCATCAAACACAGACTTCAACCCACTAAGCCACAGGACATACATGAAGTTTCCTTTTCACACTGCATTAAGTTCTCTTCTCTACCAAAAGTAAAAAATTAAAATAAAAAAATTAATAAATACGATTCTTGAGGCATGTGGGAGTTGAAGTTTTAAAAGCTTCTTCAAAAACAATTTTCAAAGTTTTTTTTCATCATTGCCAGGGCTTGAACCCAGGTCCTTATGTTCATCAAACACAAATTCAACCCACTAAGCCACAGGACCTACATGAAGTTTCCTTTTCACACTGCATTAAGTTATCTTCTCTACCAAAAGTAAAAAATTTAAATAAAAAAATTAAATAATACGATTCTTGAGGCACATGTGGGAGTTGAAGTTTTAAACGCTTCTTCAAAAATAATTTCTAATTTTCAAACTTTTTTTCACTGCCAGGGATTGAACCCAGGACCTCATGTTCATCAAACACAAATTCAACCCACTAAGCCACAGGACCTACATGAAGTTTCCTTTTCACACTGCATTAAGTTCTCTTCTCTACCAAAAGTAAAAAATTAAAATAAAAAAATTAAATAAAACGATTCTTGAGGCAAATGTGGGAGTTGAAGTTTTAAAAGCTTCTTCAAAAAAAAATCTAATTTTCAAAGTTTTTTTTCATCATTGCCAGAGCTTGAAACCAGGACCTCATTTTCATCAAACACATACTTCAACCCACTAATCCACAGGACCTACATGAAGTTTCCTTTTCACACTGCATTAAGTTCTCTACCAAAAGTAAAAAATTAAATGAAAAATTAAATAATACGATTCTTGAGGCACATGTGGGAGTTGAAGTTTTAAACGCTTCTTCAAAAATAATTTCTAATTTTCAAAGTTTTTTTTCATCATTGCCAGGGCTTGAACCCAGGACCTCATGTTCATCAAACACAGACTTCAACCCACTAAGCCACAGGACATAATTGAAGTTTCCTTTTCACACTGCATTAAGTTCTCTTCTCTACCAAAAGTAAAAAAATTAAATGAAAAAATTAAATAATACGATTCTTGAGGCACATGTGGGAGTTGAAGTTTTAAAAGCTTCTTCAAAAAAAATCTAATTTTCAAAGTTTTTTTTCATCATTGCCAGGGCTTGAACCCAGGACCTCATGTTCATCAAACACAGACTTCAACCCACTAAGCCACAGGACATACATGAAGTTTCCTTTTCACACTGCATTAAGTTATCTTCTCTACCAAAAGTAAAAAATTAAATGAAAAAATTAAATAATACGATTCTTGAGGCATGTGGGAGTTGAAGTTTTAAACGCTTCTTCAAAAATAATTTCTAATTTTCAAAGTTTTTTTTCATCATTGCCAGAGCTTGAACCCAGGACCTCATTTTCATCAAACACAGACTTCAACCCACTAATCCACAGGACCTACATGAAATTTCCTTTTCACACTGCATTAAGTTCTCTTCTCTACCAAAAGTAAAACATTTAAATAAAAAAATTAAATAATACGATTCTTGAGGCACATGTGGGAGTTGAAGTTTTAAACGCTTCTTCAAAAATAATTTCTAATTTTAAAATGTTTTAATTTTTTTCACTGCCAGGGATTGAACCCAGGACCTCATGTTCATCAAACACAAATTCAACCCACTAAGCCACAGGACCTACATGAAGTTTCCTTTTCACACTGCATTAAGTTCTCTTCTCTACCAAAAGTAAAAAATTTAAATAAAAAAATTAAATAATACGATTCTTGAGGCACATGTGGGAGTTGAAGTTTTAAACGCTTCTTCAAAAATAATTTCTAATTTTAAAATGTTTTAATTTTTTTTTCACTGCCAGGATTGAACCCAGGACCTCAAGTTCATCAAACACAAATTCAACCCACTAAGCCACAGGACCTACATGAAGTTTTTCACACTGCATTAAGTTCTTTCTACCAAAAGTAAAAATTAAAAATAAAAAATTAAATAATACGATTCTTGAGGCACATGTGGGAGTTGAAGTTTTAAAAGCTTCTGCTTCAAAAACAATTTCTAATTTTCAAAGTTTTTTTTCATCATTGCCAGAGCTTGAACCCAGGACCTCATTTTCATCAAACACAGACTTCAACCCACTAATCCACAGGACCTACATGAAGTTTCCTTTTCACACTGCATTAAGTTCTTTCTCTACCAAAAGTAAAAAAATTAAATTAAAAAATGAAATAATACGATTCTTGAGGCACATGTGGGAGTTGAAGTTTTAAAAGCTTCTTCAAAAAATTTAATTTTCAAAGTTTTTTTCATCATTGCCAGGGCTTGAACCCAGGACCTCATGTTCATCAAACACAGACTTCAACCCACTAAGCCACAGGACCTACATGAAGTTTCCTTTTCACACTGCATTAAGTTCTCTTCTACCAAAAGTAAAAAATTTAAATAAAAAAATTAAATAATACGATTCTTGAGGCACATCTGGGAGTTTTTTTTTTAAGCTTTTCTCAAAAAATTTCTAATTTTCAAAGTTTATTTCATCATTGCCAGAGCTTGAACCCAGGACCTCATTTTCATCAAACACAGACTTCAACCCACTAATCCACAGGACCTACATGAAGTTTCCTTTTCACACTGCATTAAGTTCTCTTCTCTACCAAAAGTAAAAAAAATAAATGAAAAAATTAAATAATACGATTCTTGAGGCACATGTGGGAGTTGAAGTTTTAAACGCTTCTTCAAAAATAATTTCTAATTTTCTAACTTTTTTTTCATCATTGCCAGAGCTTGAACCCAGGACCTCATTTTCATCAAACACAGACTTCAACCCACTAATCCACAGGACCTACATGAAATTCCTTTTTCACACTGCATTAAGTTTCTCTTCTCTACCAAAAGTAAAACATTTAAATAAAAAAAAAAAATAATACGATTCTTGAGGCACATGTGGGAGTTGAAGTTTTAAAAGCTTCTTCAAAAAAAAATTCTAATTTTCAAAGTTTTTTTTCATCATTGCCAGGGCTTGAACCCAGGACCTCATGTTCATCAAACACAGACTTCAACCCACTAATCCACAGGACCTACATGAAGTTTCCTTTTCACACTGCATTAAGTTCTCTTCTCTACCAAAAGTAAAACATTTAAATAAAAAAATTAAATAATACGATTCTTGAGGCACATGTGGGAGTTGAAGTTTTAAAAGCTTCTTCAAAAAAACATTTCTAATTTTCAAAGTTTTTTTTCATCATTGCCAGGGCTTGAACCCAGGTCCTTATGTTCATCAAACACAAATTCAACCCACTAAGCCACAGGACCTACATGAAGTTTACTTTTCACACTGCATTAAGTTCTCTTCTCTACCAAAAGTAAAAAATTTAAATAAAAAAATTAAATAATACGATTCTTGAGGCACATGTGGGAGTTGAAGTTTTAAAAGCTTCGCTTCTTCAAAATAATTTCTAATTTTCAATGTTTTAATTTTTTTCACTGCCAGGATTGAACCCTGGACCTCATGTTCATCAAACACAAATTCAACCCACTAAGCCACAGGACCTACATGAAGTTTCCTTTTCACACTGCATTAAGTTCTCTTCTCTACCAAAAGTAAAAAATTTAAATAAAAAATTAAATAATACGATTCTTGAGGCACATGGGAGTTGAAGTTTTAAACGCTTCTTCAAAAATAATTTTAATTTAAAATGTTTTAATTTTTTTTCACTGCCAGGATTGAACCCAGGACCTCATGTTCATCAAACACAAATTCAACCCACTAAGCCACAGGACCTACATGAAGTTTCTTTTCACACTGCATTAAGTTCTCTTCTACCAAAAGTAAAAAATTAAAATAAAAAAATTAAATAATACGATTCTTGAGGCAAATGTGGGAGTTGAAGTTTTAAAAGCTTCTTCAAAACAATATCTAATTTTCAAAGTTTTTTTCATCATTGCCAGGCCTTGCACCCTGGACCTCATTTTCATCAGACACAGACTTCAACCCACTAATCCACAGGACCTACATGAAGTTTCCTTTTCACACTGCATTAAGTTCTCTTCTCTACCAAAAGTAAAAAATTAAAATAAAAAAATTAAATAATACGATTCTTGAGGCACATGTGGGAGTTGAAGTTTTAAAAGCTTCTTCAAAAAAAATTCTAATTTTCAAAGTTTTTTTTCATCATTGCCAGGGCTTGAACCCAGGACCTCATGTTCATCAAACACAGACTTCAACCCACTAAGCCACAGGACCTACATGAAGTTTCCTTTTCACACTGCATTAAGTTCTCTTCTCTACCAAAAGTAAAACATTTAAATAAAAAAATTAAATAATACGATTCTTGAGGCACATGTGGGAGTTGAAGTTTTAAAGCTTCTTCAAAAAACATTTCTAATTTTCAAAGTTTTTTTTCATCATTGCCAGGGCTTGAACCCAGGTCCTTATGTTCATCAAACACAAATTCAACCCACTAAGCCACAGGACCTACATGAAGTTTCCTTTTCACACTGCATTAAGTTCTCTTCTCTACCAAAAGTAAAAATTTAAATAAAAATATTAAATAATACGATCCTTGAGGCCCATGTGGGAGTTGTAGTTTTAAACGCTTCTTCAAAAATTATTTCTAATTTTAAAATGTTTTTTTTTTTCACTGCCAGGGATTGAACCCAGGACCTCATGTTCATCAAACACAAATTCAACCCACTAAGCCACAGGACCTACATGAAGTCCTTTTCACACTGCATTAAGTTCTTCTCTACCAAAAGTAAAAAATTAAAAAAAAATTAAATAATACGATTCTTGAGGCACATGTGGGAGTTGAAGTTTTAAAACGCTTCTTCAAAAATAATTTCTAATTTTAAAATGTTTAATTTTTTTCACTGCCAGGATTGAACCCAGGACCTCATGTTCATCAAACACAAATTCAACCCACTAAGCCACAGGACCTACATGAAGTTTCCTTTTCACACTGCATTAAGTTCTTCTACCAAAAGTAAAAAATTAAAATAAAAATTAAATAATACGATTCTTGAGGCACATGTGGGAGTTGAAGTTTTAAAAGCTTCTTCAAAAAATTCTAATTTTCAAAAGTTTTTTTTCATCATTGCCAGGGCTTGAACCCAGGACCTCATGTTCATCAAACACAGACTTCAACCCACTAAGCCACAGGACCTACATGAAGTTTCCTTTTTCACTGCATTAAGTTCTTTCTACCAAAAGTAAAAAATTAAAATAAAAAATTAAATAATACGATTCTTGAGGCACATGTGGGAGTTGAAGTTTTAAAAGCTTCTTCAAAAAACATTTCTAATTTTCAAAGTTTTTTTTCATCATTGCCAGGGCTTGAACCCAGGACCTCATGTTCATCAAACACAGACTTCAACCCACTAAGCCACAGGACCTACATGAAGTTTCCTTTTCACACTGCATTAAGTTCTCTTCTCTACCAAAAGTAAAAAATTAAAATGAAAAATTAAATAATACGATTCTTGAGGCACATGTGGGAGTTGAAGTTTTAAAAGCTTCTTCAAAAAAAATTCTAATTTTCAAAGTTTTTTTTCATCATTGCCAGGGCTTGAACCCAGGACCTCATGTTCATCAAACACAGACTTCAACCCACTAAGCCACAGGACATAAATGAAGTTTCCTTTTCACACTGCATTAAGTTCTCTTCTCTACCAAAAGTAAAAAAATTAAATGAAAAAATTAAATAATACGATTCTTGAGGCACATGTGGGAGTTGAAGTTTTAAACGCTTCTTCAAAAATAATTTCTAATTTTCAAAGTTTTTTTTCATCATTGCCAGAGCTTGAACCCAGGACCTCATTTTCATCAAACACAGACTTCAACCCACTAATCCACAGGACCTACATGAAATTTCCTTTTCACACTGCATTAAGTTCTCTTCTCTACCAAAAGTAAAAACATTTAAATAAAAAAATTAAATAATACGATTCTTGAGGCACATGTGGGAGTTGAAGTTTTAAAAGCTTCTTCAAAAAACATTTCTAATTTTCAAAGTTTTTTTTCATCATTGCCAGGGCTTGAACCCAGGTCCTTATGTTCATCAAACACAAATTCAACCCACTAAGCCACAGGACCTACATGAAGTTTCCTTTTCACACTGCATTAAGTTCTCTTCTCTACCAAAAGTAAAAAATTTAAATAAAAAAATTAAATAATACGATTCTTGAGGCACATGTGGGAGTTGAAGTTTTAAACGCTTCTTCAAAAATAATTTCTAATTTTAAAATGTTTTAATTTTTTTCACTGCCAGGGATTGAACCCAGGACCTCATGTTCATCAAACACAAATTCAACCCACTAAGCCACAGGACCTACATGAAGTGTCCTTTTCACACTGCATTAAGTTCTCTTCTCTACCAAAAGTAAAAAAATTAAATAAAAAAATTAAATAATACGATTCTTGAGGCACATGTGGGAGTTGAAGTTTTAAACGCTTCTTCAAAAATAATTTCTAATTTTCAAATGTTTTTCACTGCCAGGGATTGAACCCAGGACCTCATGTTCATCAAACACAAATTCAACCCACTAAGCCACAGGACCTACATGAAGTTTCCTTTTCACACTGCATTAAGTTCTCTTCTCTACCAAAAGTAAAAAATTAAAATAAAAAAATTAAATAATACGATTCTTGAGGCAAATGTGGGAGTTGAAGTTTTAAAAGCTTCTTCAAAAAATTTAATTTTCAAAGTTTTTTTTCATCATTGCCAGGGCTTGAACCCAGGACCTCATGTTCATCAAACACAGACTTCAACCCACTAAGCCACAGGACCTACATGAAGTTTCCTTTTCACACTGCATTAAGTTCTCTTCTACCAAAAGTAAAAAACTAAAATAAAAAAATTAAATAATACGATTCTTGAGGCACATGTGGGAGTTGAAGTTTTAAAAGCTTCTTCAAAAAAAAATCTAATTTTCAAAGTTTTTTTTCATCATTGCCAGGGCTTGAACCCAGGACCTCATGTTCATCAAACACAGACTTCAACCCACTAAGCCACAGGACATAAATGAAGTTTCCTTTTCACACTGCATTAAGTTCTCTTCTCTACCAAAAGTAAAAAAATTAAATGAAAAAATTAAATAATACGATTCTTGAGGCACATGTGGGAGTTGAAGTTTTAAACGCTTCTTCAAAAATAATTTCTAATTTTCAAAGTTTTTTTTCATCATTGCCAGAGCTTGAACCCAGGACCTCATTTTCATCAAACACAGACTTCAACCCACTAAGCCACAGGACCTACATGAAATTTCCTTTTCACACTGCATTAAGTTCTCTTCTCTACCAAAAGTAAAACATTTAAATAAAAAAATTAAATAATACGATTCTTGAGGCACATGTGGGAGTTGAAGTTTTTAAAGCTTCTTCAAAAAACATTTCTAATTTTCAAAGTTTTTTTTCATCATTGCCAGGGCTTGAACCCAGGTCCTTATGTTCATCAAACACAAATTCAACCCACTAAGCCACAGGACCTACATGAAGTTTCCTTTTCACACTGCATTAAGTTCTCTTCTCTACCAAAAGTAAAACATTTAAATAAAAAATTAAATAATACGATTCTTGAGGCACATGTGGGAGTTGAAGTTTTAAACGCTTCAAAAAATAATTTCTAATTTTAAAATGTTTTAATTTTTTTTCACTGCCAGGGATTGAACCCAGGACCTCATGTTCATCAAACACAAATTCAACCCACTAAGCCACAGGACCTACATGAAGTGTCCTTTTCACACTGCATTAAGTTCTCTTCTCTACCAAAAGTAAAAAAATTAAATAAAAAAATTAAATAATACGATTCTTGAGGCACATGTGGGAGTTGAAGTTTTAAACGCTTCTTCAAAAATAATTTCTAATTTTAAAATGTTTTAATTTTTTTCACTGCCAGGGATTGAACCCAGGACCTCATGTTCATCAAACACAAATTCAACCCACTAAGCCACAGGACCTACATGAAGTTTCCTTTTCACACTGCATTAAGTTCTCTTCTCTACCAAAAGTAAAAAATTAAAATAAAAAAATTAAATAAAACGATTCTTGAGGCAAATGTGGGAGTTGAAGTTTTAAAAGCTTCTTCAAAAAAAATTCTAATTTTCAAAGTTTTTTTTCATCATTGCCAGGGCTTGAACCCAGGACCTCATGTTCATCAAACACAGACTTCAACCCACTAAGCCACAGGACCTACATGAAGTTTCCTTTTCACACTGCATTAAGTTCTCTCTACCAAAAGTAAAAAAATTAAATGAAAAAATTAAATAATACGATTCTTGAGGCACATGTGGGAGTTGAAGTTTTAAACGCTTCTTCAAAAATAATTTCTAATTTTCAAAGTTTTTTTTCATCATTGCCAGAGCTTGAACCCAGGACCTCATTTTCATCAAACACAGACTTCAACCCACTAATCCACAGGACCTACATGAAATTTCCTTTTCACACTGCATTAAGTTGTCTTCTCTAGCAAAAGTAAAACGTTTAAATAAAAAATTAAATAATACGATTCTTGAGGCACATGTGGGAGTTGAAGTTTTAAAAGCTTCTTCAAAAAAAAATCTAATTTTCAAAGTTTTTTTTCATCATTGCCAGGGCTTGAACCCAGGACCTCATGTTCATCAAACACAGACTTCAACCCACTAAGCCACAGGACATACATGAAGATTCTTTTCACACTGCATTAAGTTCTCTCTACCAAAAGTAAAAAATTAAATGAAAAATTAAATAATACGATTCTTGAGGCACATGTGGGAGTTGAAGTTTTAAAAGCTTCTTCAAAAACATTTAATTTTCAAAGTTTTTTCATCATTGCCAGGGCTTGAACCCAGGTCCTTATGTTCATCAAACACAAATTCAACCCACTAAGCCACAGGACCTACATGAAGTTTTTCACACTGCATTAAGTTCTTTCTCTACCAAAAGTAAAAAATTTAAATAAAAAAATTAAATAATACGATTCTTGAGGCACATGTGGGAGTTGAAGTTTTAAACGCTTCTTCAAAATAATTTCTAATTTTCAATGTTTTTAATTTTTTTTACTGCCAGGATTGAACCCAGGACCTCATGTTCATCAAACACAAATTCAACCCACTAAGCCACAGGACCTACATGAAGTTTCTTTCACACTGCATTAAGTTCTCTTCTCTACCAAAAGTAAAAAATTAAAATTAAAAAATTAAATAAAACGATTCTTGAGGCAAATGTGGGAGTTGAAGTTTTAAAAGCTTCAAAAACAATTTCTAATTTTCAAAGTTTTTTCATCATTGCCAGAGCTTGAACCCAGGACCTCATGTTCATCAAACACAGACTTCAACCCACTAATCCACAGGACCTACATGAAGTTTCCTTTTCACACTGCATTAAGTTCTTCTACCAAAAGTAAAAAATTAAATAAAAAATTAAATAATACGATTCTTGAGGCACATGTGGGAGTTGAAGTTTTAAAAGCTTCTTCTTCAAAAAAATCTAATTTTCAAAGTTTTCTCTCATCATTGCCAGGGCTTGAACCCAGGACCTCATGTTCATCAAACACAGACTTCAACCCACTAAGCCACAGGACCTACATGAAGTTCTTTTCACACTGCATTAAGTTCTCTTTCTACCAAAAGTAAAAATTTAAATAAAAAAATTAAATAATACGATTCTTGAGGCACATGTGGGAGTTGAAGTTTTAAAAGCTTCTTCAAAAACAATTTCTAATTTTCAAAGTTTTTTTTCATCATTGCCAGGGCTTGAACCCAGGTCCTTATGTTCATCAAACACAAATTCAACCCACTAAGCCACAGGACCTACATGAAGTTTTTTCACACTGCATTAAGTTCTCTTCTACCAAAAGTAAAAATTAAAATAAAAAAATTAAATAATACGATTCTTGAGGCACATGTGGGAGTTGAAGTTTTAAACGCTTATTCAAAAATATTTTTTAATTTTCAAAAAAAAATGTCATCATTTTCAGGGCTTGAACCAAGGACCACATGTTCAACAAACAAAAATTCAACCCACTAAGCCAAAGGAACTACATGAAGTTTCCTTTTCACACTGCATTAAGTTCTCTTCTCTACCAAAAGTAAAACATTTAAATAAAAAAAAAAAATAATATGATTCTTGAGGCACATGTGGGAGTTGAAGTTTTAAAAGCTTCTTCAAAAAAAAATCTAATTTTCAAAGTTTTTTTTCATCATTGCCAGGGCTTGAACCCAGGTCCTTATGTTCATCAAACACAAATTCAACCCACTATGCCACAGGAGCTACATGAAGTTTCCTTTTCACACTGCATTAAGTTCTCTTCTCTACTAAAAGTAAAAAATTAAAATAAAAAAAATAAATAATACGATTCTTGAGGCACATGTGGGAGTTGAAGTTTTAAAAGCTTCTTCAAAAAACATTTCTAATTTTCAATTTTTTTTTCACTGCCAGGGATTGAACCCAGGACCTCATGTTCATAAAACACAGACTTCAACCCACTAAGCCACAGGACCTACTTGAAGTTTCCTTTTCACACTGCATTAAGTTCTCTTCTCTACCAAAAGTAAAAAATTTAAATAAAAAAATTAAATAATACGATTCTTGAGGCACATGTGGGAGTTGAAGTTTTAAAAGCTTCTTCAAAAAAAAATCTAATTTTCAAAGTTTTTTTTCATCATTGCCAGGGCTTGAACCCAGGACCTCATGTTCATCAAACACAGACTTCAACCCACTAAGCCACAGGACATAAATGAAGTTTCCTTTTCACACTGCATTAAGTTCTCTTCTCTACCAAAAGTAAAAAAATTAAATGAAAAAATTAAATAATACGATTCTTGAGGCACATGTGGGAGTTGAAGTTTTAAAAGCTTCTTCAAAAACAATTTCTAATTTTCAAAGTTTTTTTTCATCATTGCCAGGGCTTGAACCCAGGTCCTTATGTTCATCAAACACAAATTCAACCCACTAAGCCACAGGACCTACATGAAGTTTCCTTTTCACACTGCATTAAGTTCTCTTCTCTACCAAAAGTAAAAAATTTAAATAAAAAAATTAAATAATACGATTCTTGAGGCACATGTGGGAGTTGAAGTTTTAAACGCTTCTTCAAAAATAATTTCTAATTTTAAAATGTTTTAATTTTTTTCACTGCCAGGGATTGAACCCAGGACCTCATGTTCATCAAACACAAATTCAACCCACTAAGCCACAGGACCTACATGAAGTTTCCTTTTCACACTGCATTAAGTTCTCTTCTCTACCAAAAGTAAAAAATTAAAATAAAAAAATTAAATAAAACGATTCTTGAGGCAAATGTGGGAGTTGAAGTTTTAAAAGCTTCTTCAAAAACAATTTCTAATTTTCAAAGTTTTTTTTCATCATTGCCAGAGCTTGAACCCAGGACCTCATTTTCATCAAACACAGACTTCAACCCACTAATCCACAGGACCTACATGAAGTTTCCTTTTCACACTGCATTAAGTTCTCTTCTCTACCAAAAGTAAAAAATTAAAATAAAAAAAATAAATAATACGATTCTTGAGGCACATGTGGGAGTTGAAGTTTTAAAAGCTTCTTCAAAAAAAATTCTAATTTTCAAAGTTTTTTTTCATCATTGCCAGGGCTTGAACCCAGGACCTCATGTTCATCAAACACAGACTTCAACCCACTAAGCCACAGGACCTACATGAAGTTTCTTTTTCACACTGCATTAAGTTCTCTTCTCTACCAAAAGTAAAAAATTTAAATAAAAAAATTAAATAATACGATTCTTGAGCACATGTGGGAGTTGAAGTTTTAAACGCTTATCTTCAAATAATTTTTAATTTTCAAAAAATTTTTCATCATTTTCAGGGCTTGAACCAAGGACCTCATGTTCATCAAACACAAATTCAACCCACTAAGCCACAGGAACTACATGAAGTTTCCTTTTCACACTGCATTAAGTTCTCTTCTCTACCAAAAGTAAAAAATTGAAATAAAAAAAATAAATAATACGATTCTTGAGGCACATGTGGGAGTTGAAGTTTTAAAAGCTTCTTCAAAAAAAAATCTAATTTTCAAAGTTTTTTTTCATCATTGCCAGGGCTTGAACCCAGGTCCTTATGTTCATCAAACACAAATTCAACCCACTAAGCCACAGGACCTACATGAAGTTTCCTTTTCACACTGCATGCATTAAGTTCTCTTTCTAAGTTCTCTTCTCAAAAGTAAAAAATTTAAATAAAAAAATTAAATAATACGATTCTTGAGGCACATGTGGGAGTTGAAGTTTTAAACGCTTCTTCAAAAATAATTTATAATTTAAAATGTTTTAATTTTTTTCACTGCCAGGGATTGAACCCAGGACCTCATGTTCATCAAACACAAATTCAACCCACTAAGCCACAGGACCTACATGAAGTTTCCTTTTCACACTGCATTAAGTTCTTTCTACCAAAAGTAAAAAATTAAAATTAAAAAATTAAATAAAACGATTCTTGAGGCACATGTGGGAGTTGAAGTTTAAAGAGCTTCTTCAAAAACAATTTCTAATTTTCAAAGTTTTTTTTCATCATTGCCAGAGCTTGAACCCAGGACCTCATTTTCATCAAACACAGACTTCAACCCACTAATCCACAGGACCTACATGAAGTTTCCTTTTCACACTGCATTAAGTTCTCTACCAAAAGTAAAAAATTAAAATAAAAAAAAAAAATAATACGATTCTTGAGGCACATGTGGGAGTTGAAGTTTTAAAGCTTCTTCAAAAAAAAATTTAATTTTCAAAGTTTTTTTTCATCATTGCCAGGGCTTGAACCCAGGACCTCATGTTCATCAAACACAGACTTCAACCCACTAAGCCACAGGACCTACATGAAGTTTCCTTTTCACACTGCATTAAGTTCTCTACTAAAAAGTAAAAAATTAAATAAAAAAATTAAATAATACGATTCTTGAGGCACATGTGGGAGTTGAAGTTTTAAAAGCTTCTTCAAAAACAATTTCTAATTTTCAAAGTTTTTTTTCATCATTGCCAGGGCTTGAACCCAGGTCCTTATGTTCATCAAACACAAATCCAAGCCACTAAGCCACAGGACCTACATGAAGCCTTTTTCACACTGCATTAAGTTCTTTCTCTACCAAAAGTAAAAAAATTAAATGAAAAAATTAAATAATACGATTCTTGAGGCACATGTGGGAGTTGAAGTTTTAAACGCTTCTTCAAAAATAATTTAATTTTCAAAGTTCTTTTTTCATCATTGCCAGAGCTTGAACCCAGGACCTCATGTTCATCAAACACAGACTTCAACCCACTAATCCACAGGACCTACATGAAATTTCTTTTCACACTGCATTAAGTTCTCTTCTCTACCAAAAGTAAAACATTTAAATGTTTCCTTTTCACACTGCATTAAGTTCTTTCTACCAAAAGTAAAAAATTTAAATAAAAAATTAAATAATATGATTCTTGAGGCACATGTGGGAGTTGAAGTTTTAAAAGCTTCTTCAAAAATAATCTAATTTTCAAAGTTTTTTTCATCATTGCCAGGGCTTGAACCCAGGTCCTTATGTTCATCAAACACAAATTCAACCCACTATGCCACAGGAGCTACATGAAGTTTCCTTTTCACACTGCATTAAGTTCTCTACTAAAAGTACAAAATTAAAATAAAAAATAAATAATACGATTCTTGAGGCACATGTGGGAGTTGAAGTTTAAAAGCTTCAAAAAAACATTTCTAATTTTCAAAGTTTTTTTTCATCATTGCCAGGATTGAACCCAGGACCTCATGTTCATAAAACACAGACTTCAACCCACTAAGCCACAGGACCTACTTGAAGTTTCCTTCATTCACACTGCATTAAGTTCTCTTCTACCAAAAGTAAAAAATTTAAATAAAAAATTAAATAATACGATTCTTGAGGCACATGTGGGAGTTGAAGTTTTAAAAGCTTCTTCAAAAAAAATCTAATTTTCAAAGTTTTTTTTCATCATTGCCAGGGCTTGAACCCAGGACCTCATGTTCATCAAACACAGACTTCAACCCACTAAGCCACAGGACATAAATGAAGTTTCCTTTTCACACTGCATTAAGTTCTTCTTCTACCAAAAGTAAAAAAATTAAATGAAAAATTAAATAATACGATTCTTGAGGCACATGTGGGAGTTGAAGTTTTAAAGCTTCTTCAAAACAATTTTTCTAATTTTCAAAGTTTTTTTTCATCATTGCCAGGGCTTGAACCCAGGTCCTTATGTTCATCAAACACAAATTCAACCCACTAAGCCACAGGACCTACATGAAGTTTTTTCACACTGCATTAAGTTCTCTTCTACCAAAAGTAAAAAAATTTAAATAAAAAAATTAAATAATACGATTCTTGAGGCACATGTGGGAGTTGAAGTTTTAAACGCTTCTTCAAAATAATTTCTAATTTTTAAAATGTTTTAATTTTTTTTTACTGCCAGGATTGAACCCANGACCTCATGTTCATCAAACACAAATTCAACACACTAAGCCACAGGACCTACATGAAGTTTCCTTTTCACACTGCATTAAGTTCTCTTCTCTACCAAAAGTAAAAAATTTAAATAAAAAAATTAAATAATACGATTCTTGAGGCACATGTGGGAGTTGAAGTTTTAAACGCTTCTTCAAAAATAATCTAATTTTAATGTTTTAATTTTTTTCACTGCCAGGGATTGAACCCAGGACCTCATGTTCATCAAACACAATTCAACCCACTAAGCCACAGGACCTACATGAAGTTTCCTTTTTACACTGCATTAAGTTCTCTTTCTACCAAAAGTAAAAATTAAAATAAAAAATTAAATAATACGATTCTTGAGGCAAATGTGGGAGTTGAAGTTTTAAAAGCTTCTTCAAAATCAATTTCTAATTTTCAAAGTTTTTTTCCATCATTGCCAGAGCTTGAACCCAGGACCTCATTTTCATCAAACACAGACTTCAACCCACTAATCCACAGGACCTACATGAAGTTTCCTTTTCACACTGCATTAAGTTCTCTTTCTACCAAAAGTAAAAAATTAAAATAAAAAATAAATAATACGATTCTTGAGGCACATGTGGGAGTTGAAGTTTTAAAAGCTTCTTCAAAAAAAAATTCTAATTTTCAAAGTTTTTTTCATCATTGCCAGGGCTTGAACCCAGGACCTCATGTTCATCAAACACAGACTTCAACCCACTAAGCCACAGGACCTACATGAAGTTTCCTTTTCACACTGCATTAAGTTCTCTTCTCTACCAAAAGTAAAAAAATTAAATAAAAAATTAAATAATACGATTCTTGAGGCACATGTGGGAGTTGAAGTTTTAAAAGCTTCTTCAAAAACAATTTCTAATTTTCAAAGTTTTTTTTCATCATTGCCAGGGCTTGAACCCAGGTCCTTATGTTCATCAAACACAAATTCAACCCACTAAGCCACAGGACCTACATGAAGTTTCCTTTTCACACTGCATTAAGTTCTCTTCTCTACCAAAAGTAAAAAAATTAAATGAAAAAATTAAATAATACGATTCTTGAGGCACATGTGGGAGTTGAAGTTTTAAACGCTTCTTCAAAAATAATTTCGAATTTTCAAAGTTCTTTTTTCATCATTGCCAGAGCTTGAACCCAGGACCTCATTTTCATCAAACACAGACTTCAACCCACTAATCCACAGGACCTACATGAAATTTCCTTTTCACACTGCATTAAGTTCTCTTCTCTACCAAAAGTAAAACATTTAAATAAAAAAATTTAATAATACGATTCTTGAGGCACATGTGGGAGTTGAAGTTTTAAAAGCTTCTTCAAAAAAAAATCTAATTTTCAAAGTTTTTTTTCATCATTGCCAGGGCTTGAACCCAGGACCTCATGTTCATCAAACACAAATTCAACCCACTAAGCCACAGGACCTACATGAAGTTTCCTTTTCACACTGCATTAAGTTCTCTTCTCTACCAAAAGTAAAAAATTTAAATAAAAAAATTAAATAATACGATTCTTGAGGCACATGTGGGAGTTGAAGTTTTAAACGCTTCTTCAAAAATAATTTCTAATTTTAAAATGTTTTAATTTTTTTCACTGCCAGGGATTGAACCCAGGACCTCATGTTCATCAAACACAAATTCAACCCACTAAGCCACAGGACCTACATGAAGTTTCCTTTTCACACTGCATTAAAAGTAAAATATTAAAATTAAAAAATTAAATAATACGATTCTTGAGGCACATGTGGGAGTTGAAGTTTTAAAAGCTTCTTCAAAAACAATTTCTAATTTTCAAAGTTTTTTTTCATCATTGCCAGAGCTTGAACCCAGGACCTCATTTTCATCAAACACAGACTTCAACCCACTAATCCACAGGACCTACAAGAAGTTTCCTTTTCACACTGCATTAAGTTCTCTCTACCAAAAGTAAAAAATTAAATAAAAAATTAAATAATACGATTCTTGAGGCACATGTGGGAGTTGAAGTTTTAAAAGCTTCTTCAAAAAAATTCTAATTTTCAAAGTTTTTTTTCATCATTGCCAGGGCTTGAACCCAGGACCTCATGTTCATCAAACACAGACTTCAACCCACTAAGCCACAGGACCTACATGAAGTTTCCTTTTCACACTGCATTAAGTTCTCTTCTCTACCAAAAGTAAAAAAATTAAATAAAAAATTAAATAATACGATTCTTGAGGCACATGTGGGAGTTGAAGTTTTAAAAGCTTCTTCAAATACAATTTCTAATTTTCAAAGTTTTTTTTCATCATTGCCAGTGCTTGAACCCAGGTCCTTATGTTCATCAAACACAAATTCAACCCACTAAGCCACAGGACCTACATGAAGTTTCCTTTTCACACTGCATTAAGTTCTTTCTACCAAAAGTAAAAATTAAATGAAAAAATTAAATAATACGATTCTTGAGGCACATGTGGGAGTTGAAGTTTTAAACGCTTCTTCAAAAATAATTTCTAATTTTCAAAGTTTTTTTCATCATTGCCAGAGCTTGAACCCAGGACCTCATGTTCATCAAACACAGACTTCAACCCACTAATCCACAGGACCTACATGAAATTTTTCACACTGCATTAAGTTCTCTTCTCTACCAAAAGTAAAACATTTAAATAAAAAAATTTAATAATACGATTCTTGAGGCACATGTGGGAGTTGAAGTTTTAAAAGCTTCTTCAAAAAAATCTAATTTTCAAAGTTTTTTTCATCATTGCCAGGGCTTGAACCCAGGACCTCATGTTCATCAAACACAAATTCAACCCACTAAGCCACAGGACCTACATGAAGTTTCTTTTTCACACTGCATTAAGTTCTCTTCTCTACCAAAAGTAAAAAATTTAAATAAAAAAATTAAATAATACGATTCTTGAGGCACATGTGGGAGTTGAAGTTTTAAACGCTTATTCAAAAATATTTTTTAATTTTCAAAAAAAAATGTCATCATTTTCAGGGCTTGAACCAAGGACCACATGTTCAACAAACAAAAATTCAACCCACTAAGCCACAGGAACTACATGAAGTTTCCTTTTCACACTGCATTAAGTTCTCTTCTCTACCAAAAGTAAAACATTTAAATAAAAAAATTAAATAATATGATTCTTGAGGCACATGTGGGAGTTGAAGTTTTAAAAGCTTCTTCAAAAAAAAATCTAATTTTCAAAGTTTTTTTTCATCATTGCCAGGGCTTGAACCCAGGTCCTTATGTTCATCAAACACAAATTCAACCCACTATGCCACAGGAGCTACATGAAGTTCCTTTTCACACTGCATTAAGTTCTCTTCTACTAAAAGTAAAAATTAAAAATAAAAAATAAATAATACGATTCTTGAGGCACATGGGAGTTGAAGTTTTAAAAGCTTCTTCAAAAAACATTTCTAATTTTCAATTTTTTTTTCACTGCCAGGATTGAACCCAGGACCTCATGTTCATAAAACACAGACTTCAACCCACTAAGCCACAGGACCTACTTGAAGTTTCCTTTTCACACTGCATTAAGTTCTCTTCTCTACCAAAAGTAAAAAATTAAATTAAAAAATTAAATAATACGATTCTTGAGGCACATGTGGGAGTTGAAGTTTTAAACGCTTCTTCAAAAATAATTTCTAATTTTCAAATTTTTTTCACTGCCAGGGATTGAACCCAGGACCTCATGTTCATCAAACACAAATTCAACCCACTATGCCACAGGAGCAACATGAAGTTTCCTTTTCACACTGCATTAAGTTCTCTTCTCTACTAAAAGTAAAAAATTAAAATAAAAAAAAAAAATAATACGATTCTTGAGGCACATGTGGGAGTTGAAGTTTTAAAAGCTTCTTCAAAAAACATTTCTAATTTTCAATTTTTTTTTCACTGCCAGGGATTGAACCCAGGACTCATGTTCATAAAACACAGACTTCAACCCACTAAGCCACAGGACCTACATGAAGTTTCCTTTTCACACTGCATTAAGTTCTCTTCCCTACCAAAAGTAAAAAAATTAAATCAAAAAATTAAATAATACGATTCTTGAGGCACATGTGGGAGTTGAAGTTTTAAAAGCTTCTTCAAAAACAATTTCTAATTTTCAAAGTTTTTTCATCATTGCCAGGGCTTGAACCCAGGTCCCATGTTCATCAAACACAAATTCAACCCACTAAGCCACAGGACCTACATGAAGTTTTTCACACTGCATTAAGTTCTCTTTCTACCAAAAGTAAAAAATTGAATGAAAAATTAAATAATACGATTCTTGAGGCACATGTGGGAGTTGGAAGTTTTAAAAG
>JAYMGU010000045.1:117250-138250 GCA_036178185.1 Liparis tanakae
AAGGAAATTTCATGTAGTTCCTGTGGCTTAGTGGGTTGAAGTCTGTGTTTGATTAACATGAGGTCCTGGGTTGAATCCCTGGCAGTGAAAAAAAAATTAAAATTATTTTTGAAGAAGCGTTTAAAACTTCAACTCCCACATGTGCCTCAAGAATCGTATTATTTAATTTTTTTATTTAATTTTTTACTTTTGGTAGAGAAGAGAACTTAATGCAGTGTGAAAAGGAAACTTCAAGTAGGTCCTGTGGCTTAGTGGGTTGAAGTCTGTGTTTTATGAACATGAGGTCCTGGGTTCAATCCCTGGCAGTGAAAAAAAATTGAAAATTAGAAATGTTTTTGAAGAAGCGTTTAAAACTTCAACTCCCACATGTGCCTCAAGAATCGTATTGTTTAATTTTTTTAATTTAATTTTTTACTTTTGGTAGAGAAGAACTTAATGCAGTGTGAAAAGGAAACTTCATGTAAGTCCTGTGGCTTAGTGGGTTGAAGTCTGTGTTTGGTGAACACGAGGTCCTGGGATCAAGCCCTGGCAATGAAAAAAACTTTGAAAATTAGAAATTTTTTTTGAAGAAGCTTTAAAACTTCAACTCCCACATGTGCCTCAAGAATCGTATTATTTAATTTTTTAATTTAAATTTTTACTTTTGGTAGAGAAGAGAACTTAATGCAGTGTGAAAATGAAACTCAAGTTTGTCCTGTGGCTTAGTGGGTTCAAGCCTGTGTTTGATGAACATGAGGTCCTGGGTTCAATCCCTGGCAGTGATGAAAAAATTGAAAATTAGAAATTTTTTTGAAGAAGCTTTTAAAACTTCAACTCCCACATGTAACTCAAGAATCGTGTTATTATTTAATTTTTTTATTTAATTTTTTACTTTTGGTAGATGAAAAGAACTTAATGCAGTGTGAAAAGAAATTTCATGTTGTTCCTGTGGCTTAGTGGGTTGAAATTGTGTTTGTTGAACATTTGGTCCTGGGTTCAAGCCCTGGCTATAATGAATTTCTTTTTTGAAAATTAGAAATTGTTTTTGAAGAAGCTTTTAAAACTTCAACTCCCACATGTGCCTCAAGAATCGTTTTATTTAATTTTTTAATTTTAATTTTTTACTTTTGGTAGAGAAGAGAACTTAATGCAGTGTGAAAAGGAAACTTCATGTAGGTCCTGTGGCTTAGTGGGTTGAAGTCTGTGTTTGATGAAAATGAGGTCCTGGGTTCAAGCTCTGGCAATGATGAAAAAAAACTTTGAAAATTTGAAATTGTTTTTGAAGAAGCTTTTAAAACTTCAACTCCCACATGTGCCTCAAGAATCGTATTATTTAATTTTTTAATTTTTTACTTTTGGTAGAGAAGAGAACTTAATGCAGTGTGAAAAGGAAACTTCATGTAGGTCCTGTGGCTTAGTGGGTTGAATTTGTGTTTGATGAACATGAGGTCCTGGGTTCAATCCCTGGCAGTGAAAAAAATTTGAAAATTAGAAATTATTTTTGAAGAAGCGTTTAAAACTTCAACTCCCACATGTGGAAATTGTGTTTGTTGAACATTTGGTCCTGGGTTCAAGCCCTGGCTATAATGAATTTCTTTTTTGAAAATTAGAAATTGTTTTTGAAGAAGCTTTTAAAACTTCAACTCCCACATGTGCCTCAAGAATCGTATTATTTAATTTTTTCATTTAAATTTTTTACTTTTGGTAGAGAAGAGAACTTAATGCAGTGTGAAAAGGAAATTTCATGTAGTTCCTGTGGCTTAGTGGGTTGAATTTGTGTTTGTTGAACATGTGGTCCTTGGTTCAAGCCCTGAAAATGATGACATTTTTTCTTGAAAATTAAAAATTATTTTTGAATAAGCGTTTAAAACTTCAACTCCCACATGTGCTTCAAGAATCGTATTATTTATTTTTTCATTTTAATTTTTTACTTTTGGTAGAGAAGAGAACTTAATGCAGTGTGAAAAGAAAACTTCAAGTAGGTCCTGTGGCTTAGTGGGTTGAAGTCTGTGTTTTATGAACATGAGGTCCTGGGTTCCATCCCTGGCAGTGAAAAAATAATTGAAAATTAGAAATGTTTTTTGAAGAAGCTTTTAAAACTTCAACTCCCACATGTGCCTCAAGAATCGTATTATTTAATTTTTTAATTTTAATTTTTTACTTTTAGTAGAGAAGAGAACTTAATGCAGTGTGAAAAGGAAACTTCATGTAGCTCCTGTGGCTTAGTTGGTTGAATTTGTGTTTGATGAACATGAGGTCCTGGGTTCAAGCCCTGGCAATGATGAAAAAAAACATTGAAAATTAGAATTTTTTTTGAAGAAACTCTTAAAACTTCAACTCCCACATGTGCCTCAAGAATCGTATTATTTAATTTTTTTATTTAAATTTTTTACTTTTGGTAGAGAAGAGAACTTAATGCAGTGTGAAAAGGAAACTTCATGTATGTCCTGTGGCTTAGTGGGTTGAAGTCTTTGTTTGATGAACATGAGGTCCTGGGTTCAAGCCCTGGCAATGATGAAAAAAAACTTTGAAAATTAGATTTTTTTTTGAAGAAGCTTTTAAAACTTCAACTCCCACATGTGCCTCAAGAATCGTATTATTTAATTTTTTATTTAAATTTTTTACTTTTGGTAGAAGAGAACTTAATGCAGTGTGAAAAGGAAATTTCATGTAGTTCCTGTGGCTTAGTGGGTTGAATTTGTGTTTGTTGAACATGTGGTCCTTGGTTCAAGCCCTGAAAATGATGACATTTTTTTTTGAAAATTAAAAATTATTTTTGAATAAGCATTTAAAACTTCAACTCCCACATGTGCTTCAAGAATCGTATTATTTATTTTTTCATTTTAATTTTTTACTTTTGATAGAGAAGAAAACTTACTGGAGTGTAGAAAGGAAACTTCAAGTAGGTCCTGTGGCTTAGTGGGTTGAAGTCTGTGTTTGTTGAACATTTGGTCCTGGGTTCAAGCCCTGGCTATGATGATTTTTTTTTTTGAAAATTAGAAATTATTTTTGAAGAAGCGTTTAAAACTTCAACTCCCACATGTGCCTCAAGAATCGTATTATTTATTTTTTATTTTAATTTTTTTTTTAGTAGAGAAGAGAACTTAATGCAGTGTGAAAAGGCAACTTCATGTAGCTCCTGTGGCTTAGTGGGTTGAATTTGTGTTTGATGAACATGAGGTCCTGGGTTCAAGCCCTGGCAATAATGAAAAAAAACTTTGAAAATTAGATTTTTTTTGAAGAAGCTTTTAAAACTTCAACTCCCACATGTGCCTCAAGAATCGTATTATTTAATTTTTTTATTAAAATTTTTTACTTTTGGTAAAGAAGAGAACTTAATGCAGTGTGAAAAGGAAATTTCATGTAGTTCCTGTGGCTTAGTGGGTTGAATTTGTGTTTGTTGAACATGTGGTCCTTGGTTCAAGCCCTGAAAATGACGATATTTTTTTTTGAAAATTAAAAATTATTTTTGAATAAGCGTTTAAAACTTCAACTCCCACATGTGCTTCAAGAATCGTATTATTTATTTAATTTTTTTTTTAAATTTTTTTTACTTTTTTGGTAGAGAGAACTTAATGCAGTGTGAAAAGGAAACTTCATGAATGTCCTGTGGCTTAGTGGGTTGAATTTGTGTTTGTTGAACATGTGGTCCTTGGTTCAAGCCCTGAAAATGATGACATTTTTTCTTGAAAATTAAAAATTATTTTTGAATAAGCGTTTAAAACTTCAACTCCCATGTGCTTCAAGAATCGTATTATTTATTTTTTTTATTTAAATTTTTTTACTTTTAGAGAAGAGAACTTAATGCAGTGTGAAAAGAAACTTCAGTTCCCTGTGGCTTAGTGGGTTGAAGTCTGTGTTTTATGAACATGAGCTCCCGGGTTCCATCCCTGCCAGTGAAAAAATAATTGAAAAATTTAGAAATGTTTTTTGAAGAAGCTTTTAAAACTTCAACTCCCACATGTGCCTCAAGAATCGTATTATTTATTTTTTCATTTTAATTTTTTACTTTTGGTAGAGAAGAGAACTTAATGCAGTGTGAAAAGGAAACTTCAAGTAGGTCCTGCTTAGTTGGTTGAATTTGTGTTTGATGAACATGAGGTCCCTGGGTTCAAGCCCTGGCAATGATGAAAAAAACATTGAAAATTAATTTTTTGAAGAAACTCTTAAAACTTCAACTCCCACATGTGCCTCAAGAATCGTATTATTTAATTTTTTTATTTAAATTTTTTACTTTTGGTAGAGAAGAGAACTTAATGCAGTGTGAAAAGGAAACTTCATGTATGTCCTGTGGCTTAGTGGGTTGAAGTCTTTGTTTGATGAACATGAGGTCCTGGGTTCAAGCCCTGGCAATGATGAAAAAAAACTTTGAAAATTAGATTTTTTTTTGAAGAAGCTTTTAAAACTTCAACTCCCACATGTGCCTCAAGAATCGTATTATTTAATTTTTTTATTTAAATTTTTTACTTTTGGTAGAGAAGAGAACTTAATGCAGTGTGAAAAGGAAATTTCATGTAGTTCCTGTGGCTTAGTGGGTTGAATTTGTGTTTGTTGAACATGTGGTCCTTGGTTCAAGCCCTGAAAATGATGACATTTTTTTTTGAAAATTAAAAATTATTTTTGAATAAGCGTTTAAAACTTCAACTCCCACATGTGCTTCAAGAATCGTATTATTTATTTTTTCATTTTAATTTTTTACTTTTGGTAGAGAAGAGAACTTAATGCAGTGTGAAAAGGAAACTTCAAGTAGGTCCTGTGGCTTAGTGGGTTGAAGTCTGTGTTTGTTGAACATTTGGTCCTGGGTTCAAGCCCTGGCTATGATGATTTTTTTTTTTGAAAATTAGAAATTATTTTTGAAGAAGCGTTTAAAACTTCAACTCCCACATGTGCCTCAAGAATCGTATTATTTAATTTTTTTATTTTAATTTTTTACTTTTAGTAGAGAAGAGAACTTAATGCAGTGTGAAAAGGCAACTTCATGTAGCTCCTGTGGCTTAGTGGGTTGAATTTGTGTTTGATGAACATGAGGTCCTGGGTTCAAGCCCTGGCAATAATGAAAAAAAACTTTGAAAATTAGATTTTTTTTGAAGAAGCTTTTAAAACTTCAACTCCCACATGTGCCTCAAGAATCGTATTATTTAATTTTTTTAATTTTTTACTTTTGGTAGAAGAGAACTTAATGCAGTGTGAAAAAACTTCATGTAGGTCCTGTGGCTTAGTGGGTTGAAGTCTGTGTTTGATGAACATGAGGTCCTGGGTTCAATCCCTGGCAGTGAAAAAAAAATTGAAAATTAGAAATGTTTTTTGAAGAAGCTTTTAAAACTTCAACTCCCACATGTGCCTCAAGAATCGTATTATTTAATTTTTTTATTAATTTTTTACTTTTTGGTAGAGAAGAGAACTTAATGCAGTGTGAAAAGGCAACTTCATGTAGCTCCTGTGGCTTAGTGGGTTGAATTTGTGTTTGATGAACATGAGGTCCTGGGTTCAAGCCCTGGCAATGATGAAAAACATTTTGAAAATTAAAATTATTTTTGAAGAAGCGTTTAAAACTTCAACTCCCACATGTGCCTCAAGAATCGTATTATTTATTTTTTATTTAAATTTTTACTTTTGGTAGAGAAGAGAACTTAATGCAGTGTGAAAAGAAACTTCATGTAATGTCCTGTGGCTTAGTGGGTTGAAGTCTGTGTTTGTTGAACATGTGGTCCTGGGTTCAAGCCCTGAAAATGATGACATTTTTGAAATTTTGAAAATTAAAAATTTTTTGAAGAAGCTTTTAAAACTTCAACTCCATGTGCCTCAAGAATCGTATTATTAATTTTTTCATTTAATTTTTTACTTTTGGTAGAAAGAGAACTTAATGCAGTGTGAAAGACTTCATGTAGGTCCTGTGGCTTAGTGGGTTGAATTCTGTGTTGATGAACATGAGGTCCTGGGTTCAAGCCTGGCAATGATGAAAAAACATTGAAAATTAGAATTGTTTTTGAAGAAGCTTTTAAAACTTCAACTCCCACATGTGCCTCAAGAATCGTATTATTTAATTTTTATTTAATTTTTTACTTTTAGTAGAGAAGAGAACTTAATGCAGTGTGAAAGAACTTCATGTAGGTCCTGTGGCTTAGTGGGTTGAATTTGTGTTTGATGAACATGAGGTCCTGGGTTCAAGCCCTGGCAATGATGAAAAAAACTTTGAAAATTAGAAATTATTTTTGAAGAAGAAACTCTTAAAACTTCAACTCCCACATGTGCCTCAAGAATCGTATTATTTAATATTTTTATTTTAATTTTTTTTTTGGTAGAAGAGAACTTAATGCAGTGTGAAAAATTTTTTTGAAATTTTTTAAAACTTAATGCAGTGCCTCAAAATCGTATTATTTATTTTTTAGAAGAACTTAATGCAGTGTGCTTAGTAGTGGGTTGAATTTGTGTTTGATGAACATGAGGTCCTGGGTTCAAGCCCTGGCTGAAAAAAATGATGATTTTTTTTTTGAAATTAAATAAAATTTTTTTGAAGAAGCTTTTAAAACTTCAACTCCCATGTGCCTCAAGAATCGTATTATTTTAAATTTTTTTATTTTAATTTTTTACTTTTGGTAGAGAAGAACTTAATGCAGTGTGAAAAGGATGACTTTCCTGTGGCTTAGTGGGTTGAAGTCTGTGTTTGATGAACATGAGTCCTGGGTTCAAGCCCTGGCTATGATTTTTTGAAAATTGAAGAAGTTTAAAACTTCAACTCCCACATGTGCCTCAAGAATCGTATTATTTAATTTTTTAATTTTTACTTTTGGTAGAGAAGAACTTAATGCAGTGTGAAAAGGAAACTTCATGTAGTCCTGTGGCTTAGTGGGTTGAAGTCTTTGTGTTTGATGAACATGAGGTCCTGGGTTCAAGCCCTGGCAAGTGAAAAAAATTTTGAAAAAAATTAGAAAATTTTTTTTGAAGAAGCTTTAAAACTTCAACTCCCACATGTGCCTCAAGAATCGTATTATTTAATTTTTTTTTTAATTTTTTACTTTGGTAGAAGAGAACTTAATGCAGTGTGAAAAAAACTTCATGTAGGTCCTGTGGCTTAGTGGGTTGAATTCTGTGTTTATGAACATGAGGTCCTGGGTTCAAGCCCTGGCAGTGAAAAAAATTTTTTTGAAAATTAGAATTTTTTTTGAAGAAGCTTTTAAAACTTCAACTCCCACATGTGCCTCAAGAATCGTATTATTTAATTTTTTAATTTTTTACTTTTGGTAGAGAAGAGAACTTAATGCAGTGTGAAAAAAACTTCATGTATGTCCTGTGGCTTAGTGGGTTGAAGTTGTGTTTGATGAACATGAGGTCCTGGGTTCAAGCCCTGAAAAAAAAATTTTGAAAATTAAATTTTTTTTGAAGAAGCTTTTAAAACTTCAACTCCCATGTGCCCTCAAGAATCGTATTATTTAATTTTTTTTTAAAATTTTTACTTTTGGTAGAGAAGAGAACTTAATGCAGTGTGAAAAGGAAACTGAAACTCATGTAGTTCCTGTGGCTTAGTGGGTTGAATTTGTGTTTGATGAACATGAGGTCCTGGGTTCAAGCCCTGGCAATGATGAAAAAAATTTGAAAATTAGATTTTTTTGAAGAAGCTTTAAAAACTTCAACTCCCACATGTGCCTCAAGAATCGTATATTTAATTTTTTTTTTTAAATTTTTTACTTTTGGTAGAAGAGAACTTAATGCAGTGTGAAAAGGAAACTTCAATGGGTCCTGTGGCTTAGTGGGTTGAATTTGTGTTTGATGAACATGAGGTCCTGGGTTCAAGCACTGGCAATGATGAAAAAAATTTGAAAATTAGAAATTTTTTGAAGCGTTTAAGCTTACTTCAAAACTCCCACATGTGCCTCAAGAATCGTATTATTTAATTTTTTTATAAATTTTTTTACTTTTGGTAGAAGAGAACTTAATGCAGTGTGAAAAAGAGCTTCATGTAGGTCCTGTGGCTTAGTGGGTTGAATTGTTTGATGAACATGAAGTCCTGGGTTCAAGCCCTGGCAATGATGAAAAAAACTTTGAAAATTAGAAATTGTTTTGAAGCTTAAAAACTAACTCCCACATGTGCCTCAAGAATCGTATTATTTAATTTTTTTTTTAATTTTTACTTTTGGTAGAGAAGAGAACTTGGTGCAGTGTGAAAAAGAAACTTCATGTAGGTCCTGTGGCTTAGTGGGTTGAAGTCTGTGTTTGATGAACATGAGGTCCTGGGTTCAAGCCTGGCTGCAATGATGAAAAAAATTTTGAAAAATTAGAAATTTTTTTTGAAGAAGCTTTTAAAACTTCAACTCCCACATGTGCCTCAAGAATCGTATTATTTAATTTTTTTTTTTAATTTTTTACTTTTGGTAGAGAACTTAATGCAGTGTGAAAAGGAAACTTCATGTAGGTCCTGTGGCTTAGTGGGTTGAATTTGTGTTTGATGAACATGAGGTCCTGGGTTCAAGCCTGCAATGATGAAAAAAAATTGAAAAAATTAGAATTTTTTTGAAGAAGCTTTAAAAACTTCAACTCCCATGTGCCTCAAGAATCGTATTATTTAATTTTTTTTTTAATTTTTTACTTTTGGTAGAGAAGAACTTAATGCAGTGTGAAAAGGAAACTTCATGTAGGTCCTGTGGCTTAGTGGGTTGAAGTTGTGTTTGTTGAACATGAGGTCCTGGGTTCAAGCCCTGGCAAAAAAATTTTTTTGAAAATTAAAATTGTTTTGAAAAGCTTTTAAAACTTCAACTCCCACATGTGCCTCAAGAATCGTATTAATTTTTTTTTTTTAATTTTTTACTTTTGGTAGAGAAGAGAACTTAATGCAGTGTGAAAAGAAACGTTAATGTAGGTCCTGTGGCTTAGTGGGTTGAAGTCTGTGTTTGATGAACATGAGTCCCTGGGTTCAAGCCCTGGCAAAATGATGAAAAATTTTTTGAAAATTAGAAAATTTTTTTTGAGAAGCTTTAAAACTTCAACTCCCACATGTGCCTCAAGAATCGTATTATTTAATTTTTTTTTTAATTTTTTTACTTTTGGTAGAGAAGAGAACTTAATGCAGTGTGAAAAGGAAATTTCATGTAGGTCCTGTGGCTTAGTGGGTTGAATTTGTGTTTGTTGAACATTGGTCCTGGGTTCAAGCCTGGCTATGAAAAAATTTTTTTTGAAAAATTAGAAATTGTTTTTGAAGAAGCTTTTAAAACTTCAACTCCCACATGTGCCTCAAGAATCGTATTTAATTTTTTTAATTTTTTTACTTTTTGGTAGAGAGAACTTAATGCAGTGTGAAAAGAAACTTCATGTAGGTCCTGTGGCTTAGTGGGTTGAAGTTGTGTTTGATGAACATGAGGTCCTGGGTTCAAGCCCTGGCAATGATGAAAAAATTTGAAAAATTAGAAATTTTTTTTGAAGAAGCTTTTAAAACTCAACTCCCACATGTGCCTCAAGAATCGTATTATTTAATTTTTTATTTTAATTTTTTACTTTTGGTAGAGAAGAGAACTTAATGCAGTGTGAAAAAACTTCATGTAGGTCCTGTGGCTTAGTGGGTTGAAGTCTGTTTTGATGAACATGAGGTCCTGGGTTCAAGCCTGGCAATGAAAAAAATTTTTGAAAATTAGAAATTTTTTTGAAGAAGCTTTTAAAACTTCAACTCCCACATGTGCCTCAAGAATCGTATTATTTAATTTTTTAATTTTTTACTTTTGGTAGAGAAGAGAACTTAATGCAGTGTGAAAAGGCTTCATGTAGGTCCTGTGGCTTAGTGGGTTGAATTTGTTTGATGAACATGAGGTCCTGGGTTCAAGCCCTGCAATGATGAAAAAAAATTTGAAAATTAGAAATTTTTTTTTGAAGCTTTTAAAACTTCAACTCCCACATGTGCCTCAAGAATCGTATTATTTAATTTTTTTATTTTAATTTTTTACTTTTGGAGAAGAGAACTTAATGCAGTGTGAAAAGGAAACTTCATGTAGTCCTGTGGCTTAGTGGGTTGAAGTCTGTGTTTGATGAACATGAGGTCCTGGGTTCAAGCCCTGGCAAATGAAAAAAAACTTTTGAAAATTAAATTTTTGAAGAAGCTTTAAAACTTCAACTCCCACATGTGCCTCAAGAATCGTATTATTTAATTTTTTTATTTAAATGTTTTACTTTTGGTAGAGAGAACTTAATGCAGTGTGAAAAGGAAACTTCATGTAGGTCCTGTGGCTTAGTGGGTTGAAGTCTGTGTTTGATGAACATGAGGTCCTGGGTTCAATCCCTGGCAGTGAAAAAAATTTGAAAATTAGAAATTATTTTTGAAGAAGCTTTTAAAACTTCAACTCCCACATGTGCCTCAAGAATCGTATTATTTAATTTTTTTATTTAAATTTTTTACTTTTGGTAGAGAAGAGAACTTAATGCAGTGTGAAAAGGAAACTTCATGTAGGGTCCTGTGGCTTAGTGGGTTGAAATTTGTGTTTGTTGAACATGTGGTCCTGGGTTCAAGCCCTGAAAATGATGAAAAAATTTTTTGAAAAATTAAAAGTTTTTGAATAAGCTTTTAAAACTTCAACTCCCACATGTGCCTCAAGAATCGTATTATTTATTTTTTTTTTAAATTTTTTTACTTTTTGGTAGAAGAACTTAATGCAGTGTGAAAAGAAACTTCATGTAGGTCCTGTGGCTTAGTGGGTTGAAGTCTGTGTTTATGAACATGAGGTCCTGGGTTCAAGCCCTGGCATGAATTTTTGAAAAATTAAAAATTGAAATTTTTTGAAGAAGCTTTTAAAACTTCAACTCCCACATGTGCCTCAAGAATCGTATTATTTAATTTTTTATTTAATTTTTTACTTTTTGGTAGAGAAGAGAACTTAATGCAGTGTGAAAAAACTTCATGTAGGTCCTGTGGCTTAGTGGGTTGAATTTGTTTGATGAACATGAGTCCTGGGTTCAAGCCCTGGCAATGAAAAAAAATTTTTGAAAATTAGAAATGAAATTTTTTGAAGAAGCTTTTAAAACTTCAACTCCCACATGTGCCTCAAGAATCGTATTATTTAATTTTTTATTTTAATTTTTTACTTTTGGTAGAGAGAACTTAATGCAGTGTGAAAAGGAAACTTCATGTAGGTCCTGTGGCTTAGTGGGTTGAAGTCTGTGTTTGATGAACATGAGGTCCTGGGTTCAAGCCCTGGCAATGATGAAAAAAATTTTGAAAAAATTAGAAATTTTTTTGAAGAAGCTTTTAAACTTCAACTCCCACATGTGCCTCAAGAATCGTATTATTTAATTTTTTTTTTAATTTTTTACTTTTGGTAAAAGAACTTAATGCAGTGTGAAAAGGAAACTTCATGTAGGTCCTGTGGCTTAGTGGGTTGAATTTGTGTTTGATGAACATGAGGTCCTGGGTTCAAGCCCTGGCAATGATGAAAAAATTTTTTGAAAATTAGAATTTTTTTTTGAAGGAGCTTTTAAAACTTCAACTCCCACATGTGCCTCAAGAATCGTATTATTTAATTTTTTTTTAATTTTTTTACTTTTGGTAGAGAGAACTTAATGCAGTGTGAAAAGGAAACTTCATGTAGGTCCTGTGGCTTAGTGGGTTGAATTTGTGTTTGATGAACATGAGGTCCTGGGTTCAAGCCCTGGCAATGATGAAAATTTTTGAAAAATTAGAAATTGTTTTTGAAGAAGCTTTAAAACTTCAACTCCCACATGTGCCTCAAGAATCGTATTATTTAATTTTTTTATTTTAATTTTTTACTTTTGGTAGAGAAGAGAACTTAATGCAGTGTGAAAAGGAAACTTCATGTAGGTCCTGTGGCTTAGTGGGTTGAATTTGTGTTTGATGCACATGAGGTCCTGGGTTCAAGCCCTGGCAGTGAAAACAATTTGAAAATTAGAAATTTTTTTGAAGAAGCTTTTAAAACTCAACTCCCACATGTGCCTCAAGAATCGTATTATTTAATTTTTTATTTTAATTTTTACTTTTGGTAGAAAGAGAACTTAATGCAGTGTGAAAAGGAAACTTCATGTAGGTCCTGTGGCTTAGTGGGTTGAAGTTGTGTTTGATGAACATGAGGTCCTGGGTTCAAGCCCTGGCAGTGAAAAAAATTTTTTGAAAATTAGAAATGTTTTTTGAAGAAGCTTTAAAACTTCAACTCTCCCACATGTGCCTCAAGAATCGTATTATTAATTTTTTATTTAAATTTTTTACTTTTGGTAGAAGAGAACTTAATGCAGTGTGAAAAAACTCATGTAGGTCCTGTGGCTTAGTGGGTTGAAGTCTGTGTTTGATGAACATGAGGTCCTGGGTTCAAGCCCTGGCAATGATGAAAAAAAATTGAAAAAATTTTTGAAGAAGCTTTTAAAACTTCAACTCCCACATGTGCCTCAAGAATCGTATTATTTATTTTTTATTTTAATTTTTTTTTTGGAGAAGAGAACTTAATGCAGTGTGAAAAAACTTCATGTAGGTCCTGTGGCTTAGTGGGTTGAAGTCTGTGTTTGATGAACATGAGGTCCTGGGTTCAAGCCCTGGCAATGATGAAAAAAAACTTTGAAAATTAGAAATGTTTTTTGAAGAAGCTTTTAAAACTTCAACTCCCACATGTGCCTCAAGAATCGTATTATTTAATTTTTATTTTAATTTTTTACTTTTGGTAGAGAAGAGAACTTAATGCAGTGTGAAAAGGAAACTTCATGTAGGTCCTGTGGCTTAGTGGGTTGAATTTGTGTTTGATGAACATGAGGTCCTGGGTTCAAGCCCTGGCAATGATGAAAAAAACTTTGAAAATTTGAATTTTTTTTGAAGAAGCTTTTAAAACTTCAACTCCCACATGTGCCTCAAGAATCGTATTATTTAAATTTTTATTTTTAAATTTTATACTTTTGGTAGAGAAGAGAACTTAATGCAGTGTGAAAAACTTCAAGTAGGTCCTGTGGCTTAGTGGGTTGAAGTCTGTGTTTGATGAACATGAGGTCCTGGGTTCAAGCCCTGGCAATGATGAAAAAACACTTTGAAAATTAGAAATTTTTTTTGAAGAAGCTTTTAAAACTTCAACTCCCACATGTGCCTCAAGAATCGTATTATTTAATTTTTTTAATTTTAATTTTTTACTTTTGGTAGAAAGAACTTAATGCAGTGTGAAAAGGAAACTCATGTGGTCCTGTGGCTTAGTTGGTTGAATTTGTGTTTGATGAACATGAGGTCCTGGGTTCAAGCCCTGGATGTGAAAAAAATTTTTTTGAAAAATTAGAAATTTCTGAAGAAGCTTTTAAAACTTCAACTCCCACATGTGCCTCAAGAATCGTATTATTTAATTTTTTTTTTAATTTTTACTTTTTGGTAGAGAAGAGAACTTAATGCAGTGTGAAAAAAACTTCATGTAGGTCCTGTTAGTGGGTTGAGTCTGTTTTGTTGAACATTTGGTCCTGGGTTCAAGCCCAAAATGATGAAAAATTTTTGAAAATTAGAATTTTTTTGAAGAAGCTTTTAAAACTTCAACTCCCACATGTGCCTCAAGAATCGTATTATTTAATTTTTTATTTAAATTTTTACTTTTTGGTAGAGAAGAGAACTTAATGCAGTGTGAAAAGGAAACTTCATAGGTTCCTGTGGCTTAGTGGGTTGAATTTGTGTTTGTTGAACATGTGGTCCTTGGTTCAAGCCCTGAAAATGATGACATTTTTTTGAAAATTAAAAATATTTTTGAAATAAGCTTTAAACTTCAACTCCCACATGTGCCTCAAGAATCGTATTATTTATTTTTTCATTTTAATTTTTTTTTTGGTAGAGAAGAGAACTTAATGCAGTGTGAAAAAAACTTCAAGTAGGTCCTGTGGCTTAGTGGGTTGAAGTCTGTGTTTTATGAACATGAGGTCCTGGGTTCAAGCCCTGGCAGTGAAAAAAAATTTGAAAATTAGAAATGTTTTTTGAAGAAGCTTTAAAAACTTCAACTCCCACATGTGCCTCAAGAATCGTATTATTTAATTTTTTTTTTTTAAATTTTTACTTTTGGTAGAGAAGAGAACTTAATGCAGTGTGAAAAACTTCATGTAGGTCCTGTGGCTTAGTGGGTTGAAATTGTGTTTTGATGAACATGAGGTCCTGGGTTCAAGCCTGGCAGTGAAAAAAATTTGAAAAATTAGAAATTATTTTTGAAGAAGTTTTTAAAAAACTTCAACTCCCACATGTGCCTCAAGAATCGTATTATTTAATTTTTTTTTTTTAAATTTTTTACTTTTAGAGAAGAGAACTTAATGCAGTGTGAAAAGGAAACTTCATGTAGGTCCTGTGGCTTAGTGGGTTGAATCTGTGTTTGTTGAACATGAGTCCTGGGTTCAAGCCCTGAAATGATGAAAAAAATTTGAAAATTAGAAATTTTTTTGAAGGTTTTAAAACTTCAACTCCCATGTGCCTCAAGAATCGTATTATTTAATTTTTTATTTAAATTTTTTTACTTTTGGTAGAGAAGAGAACTTAATGCAGTGTGAAAAGGAAACTTCATGTAGGTCCTGTGGCTTAGTGGGTTGAATTTGTTTTTGATGAACATGAGGTCCTGGGTTCAAGCCCTGGCAATGATGAAAAAATTTGAAAATTAAAATTTTTTGAAGAAGCTTTTAAAACTTCAACTCCCATGTGCCTCAAGAATCGTATTATTTTTTTTTTTAAATTTTTTTTACTTTTTGGTAGAGAAGAACTTAATGCAGTGTGAAAAGGAAACTTCATGTAGGTCCTGTGGCTTAGTGGGTTGAATTTGTGTTTGATGAACATGAGGTCCTGGTTTCAAGCCCTGGCAAATGATGAAAAAAACTTTGAAAATTAAAATTTTTTTTTGAGAAAGCTTTTAAAACTTCAACTCCCATGTGCCCCAAGCATCGTATTATTTATTTTTTTATTTTTAATTTTTAACTTTTGGTAGAGAAGAGAACTTAATGCAGTGTGAAAAGGAAACTTCATGTAGGTCCTGTGGCTTAGTGGGTTGAAGTCTGTGTTTGATGAACATGGGGTCCAGGGTTCAAGCCCTGGCAATGATGAAAAAAACTTTGAAAATTAGAAATAAATTTTTTTGAAGAAGCTTTTAAAACTTCAACTCCCACATGTGCCTCAAGAATCGTTTATTTTTTTTTTATTTTAATTTTTTACTTTTGGTAGAAAGAGAACTTAATGCAGTGTGAAAAAAGCTTCAATTAGTAGTTCCTGTGGCTTAGTGGGTTGAAGTCTGTGTTTGATGAACATGTGGTCCTGGGTTCAAGCCCTGAAAAATGATGAAAAAAATTTAAAAATTTATTTTTGAATAAGCTTTTAAAACTTCAACTCCCACATGTGCCTTCAAGAATCGTATTATTTAATTTTTTTTTTAATTTTTTACTTTTTAGTAGAAGAGAACTTAATGCAGTGTGAAAAGGAAACTTCAAAGGTCCTGTGGCTTAGTGGGTTGAAGTCTGTGTTTGATGAACATGAGGTCCTGGGTTCAATCCTGGCAGTGAAAAAATTGAAAATTAGAAATGTTTTTTGAAGAAGCTTTTAAAACTTCAACTCCCACATGTGCCTCAAGAATCGTATTATTTAATTTTTTTATTTTAAATTTTTTTACTTTTAGGTAGAGAAGAAACTTAATGCAGTGTGAAAAGAAACTTCATGTAGCTCCTGTGGCTTAGTGGGTTGAATTTGTGTTTGATGAACATGAGGTCCTGGGTTCAAGCCCTGGCAATGAAAAAAAATTTTGAAAATTAGATTTTTTTTTGAAGAAGCTTTTAAAACTTCAACTCCCACATGTGCCTCAAGAATCGTATTATTTTAATTTTTTATTTTAATTTTTACTTTTGGTAGAGAAGAACTTAATGCAGTGTGAAAAAACTTCATGTCCTGTGGCTTAGTGGGTTGAAGTCTGTGTTTGTTGAACATGAGGTCCTGGGTTCAAGCCCTGAAGCAATGATGAAATTGAAAATTAAAAAATTTTTTGAAGAAGCTTTTAAAACTTCAACTCCCACATGTGCCTCAAGAATCGTATTATTTAATTTTTTTATTTTAATTTTTTACTTTTGGTAGAGAAGAGAACTTAATGCAGTGTGAAAAGGAAACTTCATGTAGGTCCTGTGGCTTAGTGGGTTGAAGTCTGTGTTTTATGAACATGAGGTCCTGGGTTCAATCCCTGGCAGTGAAAAAAAAATTGAAAATTAGAAATTTTTTGAAGAAGCGTTTAAAAACTTCAACTCCCACATGTGCCTCAAGAATCGTATTATTTATTTTTTTTATTTTAAATTTTTTACTTTTGGTAGAAGAGAACTTAATGCAGTGTGAAAAACTTCATGTAGGTCCTGTGGCTTAGTGGGTTGAAGTCTGTGTTTGATGAACATGAGGTCCTGGGTTCAATCCCTGAAAATGATGAAAAAAATTTGAAAATTATTTTTGAAGAAGCTTTTAAAACTTCAACTCCCACATGTGCCTCAAGAATCGTATTATTTATTTTTTATTTTAATTTTTTACTTTTGGTAGAAGAGAACTTAATGCAGTGTGAAAAAACTTCATAGGTCCTGTGGCTTAGTGGGTTGAATTTGTGTTTGATGAACATGAGGTCCTGGGTTCAAGCCCTGGCAGTGAAAAAAAATTGAAAATTAGAAATTATTTTGAAGAAGCTTTTAAAACTTCAACTCCCACATGTGCCTCAAGAATCGTATTATTTAATTTTTTTTTTTTAATTTTTACTTTTGGTAGAGAAGAGAACTTAATGCAGTGTGAAAAAAACTTCATGTAGGTCCTGTGGCTTAGTGGGTTGAAGTCTGTGTTTGATGAACATGAGGTCCTGGGTTCAAGCCCTGGCAATGATGAAAAAAATTTGAAAATTAGAAATTTTTTTGAAGAAGGTTTTAAAACTTCAACTCCCACATGTGCCTCAAGAATCGTATTATTTAATTTTTTTTTTTAAATTTTTTTTACTTTTGGTAGAAGAACTTAATGCAGTGTGAAAAGGAAACTTCATGTAGGTCCTGTGGCTTAGTGGGTTGAAGTCTGTGTTTGATGAACATGAGGTCCTGGGTTCAAGCCCTGGCAATGAAAAAAAAAAACTTTGAAAATTAGAAATTTTTTTGAAGAAGCTTTTAAAACTTCAACTCCCCACATGTGCCTCAAGAATCGTATTATTTAATTTTTTCATTTTAATTTTTTACTTTTGGTAGAAAAGAACTTAATGCAGTGTGAAAAAACTTCATGTAGTCCTGTGGCTTAGTGGGTTGAAGTCTGTGTTTGATGAACATGAGGTCCTGGGTTCAAGCCCTGGAAAAAAAAAACTTTGAAAATTAAAATTTTTTTGAAGAAGCTTTTAAAACTTCAACTCCCACATGTGCCTCAAGAATCGTATTATTTAAATTTTTTATTTTTTTTTTACTTTTGGTAGAAAGAACTTAATGCAGTGTGAAAAAACTTCATGTAGGTCCTGTGGCTTAGTGGGTTGAAGTCTGTGTTTGATGAACATGAGGTCCTGGGTTCAAGCCTGGCAATGATGAAAAAAATTTGAAAATTAGAAATTTTTTTGAAGAAGCTTTTAAAACTTCAACTCCCACATGTGCCTCAGAATCGTATTATTTAATTTTTTATTTTTTAATTTTTTACTTTTGGTAGAGAAGAGAACTTAATGCAGTGTGAAAAAACTTCATGTAGGTCCTGTGGCTTAGTGGGTTGAAGTCTGTGTTTGATGAACATGAGGTCCTGGGTTCAAGCCCTGGCAATGATGAAAAAAACTTTGAAAATTAGAAATGTTTTTTTTGAAGAAGCTTTTAAAACTTCAACTCCCACATGTGCCTCAAGAATCGTATTATTTAATTTTTTTTTTAATTTTTTACTTTTGGTAGAGAGAACTTAATGCAGTGTGAAAAAAACTTCATGTAGGTCCCTGTGGCTTAGTGGGTTGAAGTCTGTGTTTGATGAACATGAGGTCCTGGGTTCAAGCCCTGGCAATGATGAAAAAAATTTGAAAATTATTTTGAGAAGCTTTTAAAAACTTCAACTCCCACATGTGCCTCAAGAATCGTATTATTTAATTTTTTTAATTTAATTTTTTACTTTTGGTAGAAGAGAACTTAATGCAGTGTGAAAAAAACATAGGTCCTGTGGCTTAGTGGGTTGAAGTCTGTGTTTGATGAACATGAGGTCCTGGGTTCAAGCCCTGGCAATGATGAAAAAAAACTTTGAAAATTAGAAATTTTTTTGAAGAAGCTTTTAAAACTTCAACTCCCACATGTGCCTCAAGAATCGTATTATTTAATTTTTTTATTTAAATTTTTTACTTTTGGTAGAGAAGAGAACTTAATGCAGTGTGAAAAGGAAACTTCATGTAGGTCCTGTGGCTTAGTGGGTTGAAGTCTGTGTTTTTGATGAACATGAGGTCCTGGGTTCAAGCCCTGGCAATGATGAAAAAAATTGAAAAATTAGAAATTTTTTTTGAAGAAGCTTTAAAACTTCAACTCCCACATGTGCCTCAAGAATCGTATTATTTAATTTTTTTTTTAATTTTTTACTTTTGGTAGAGAAGACTTAATGCAGTGTGAAAAGGCTTCATGTAGGTCCTGTGGCTTAGTGGGTTGAAGTCTGTGTTTGATGAACATGAGGTCCTGGGTTCAAGCCCTGGCAGTGAAAAAAATTTGAAAATTAGAATTTTTTTTGAAGAAGCTTTTAAAACTTCAACTCCCACATGTGCCTCAAGAATCGTATTATTTATTTTTTTTTATTTTAATTTTTTACTTTTGGTAGAGAAGAGAACTTAATGCAGTGTGAAAAGGAAACTTCATGTAGGTCCTGTGGCTTAGTGGGTTGAATTTGTGTTTGATGAACATGAGGTCCTGGGTTCAATCCCTGGCAATGATGAAAAAAATTTGAAAATTAGAAATTTTTTTGAAGAAGCTTTAAAACTTCAACTCCCACATGTGCCTCAAGAATCGTATTATTTAATTTTTTTACTTTTGGTAGAGAAGAGAACTTAATGCAGTGTGAAAAGGAAACTTCATGTATGTCCTGTGGCTTAGTGGGTTGAAGTCTGTGTTTGTTGAACATTTGGTCCTGGTTCAAGCCCTGAAATGATGAAAATTTTTTGAAAATTAGAAATTATTTTGAAGAAGCTTTAAAACTTCAACTCCCACATGTGCCTCAAGAATCGTATTATTTAATTTTTTCATTTTAATTTTTTACTTTTGGTAGAGAAGAGAACTTAATGCAGTGTGAAAACCAAACTTCATGTAGGTCCTGTGGCTTAGTGGGTTGAAGTCTGTGTTTGATGAACATGAGGTCCTGGGTTCAAGCCCTGGTAATGAAAAAAAACTTTGAAAATTAGAAATTTTTTGAAGAAGCTTTTAAAACTTCAACTCCCACATGTGCCTCAAGAATCGTATTATTTAATTTTTAATTTTAATTTTTTACTTTTGGTAGAAGAGAACTTAATGCAGTGTGAAAAACTTCATGTAGGTCCTGTGGCTTAGTGGGTTGAATTTGTGTTTGATGAACATGAGGTCCTGGGTTCAAGCCCTGGCAGTGAAAAAAAAATTTGAAAATTAGAAATTATTTTTGAAGAAGCGTTTAAAACTTCAACTCCCACATGTGCCTCAAGAATCGTATTATTTAATTTTTTTAATTTAATTTTTTACTTTTGGTAGAAGAGAACTTAATGCAGTGTGAAAAGTAAACTTCATGTAGGTCCTGTGGCTTAGTGGGTTGAATTGTGTTTGTTGAACATTTGAGGTCCTGGGTTCAAGCCCTGGCTATGATGAATTTTTTTTTTGAAAATTAGAAATTGTTTTTGAAGAAGCTTTTAAAACTTCAACTCCCACATGTGCCTCAAGAATCGTATTATTTAATTTTTTAATTTTAATTTTTTACTTTTGGTAGAGAAGGGAACTTAATGCAGTGTGAAAAGGAAACTTCATGTAGGTCCTGTGGCTTAGTGGGTTGAAGTCTGTGTTTGATGAACATGAGGTCCTGGGTTCAAGCCCTGGCAAAATGATGAAAAAAACTTTTTGAAAATTAGAAATTTTTTTGAAGAAGCTTTTAAAACTTCAACTCCCATGTGCCTCAAGAATCGTATTATTTAATTTTTTATTTTAATTTTTACTTTTTGGTAGAAAGAGAACTTAATGCAGTGTGAAAAGGAACTTCATGTAGGTCCTGTGGCTTAGTGGGTTGAAGTCTGTGTATGATGAACATGAGGTCCTGGGTTCAATCCCTGGCAGTGAAAAAAAAACTTTGAAAATTAGAAATGTTTTTTGAAGAAGCTTTAAAACTTCAACTCCCATGTGCCTCAAGAATCGTATTATTTAATTTTTTATTTAATTTTTTACTTTTGGTAGAAGAGAACTTAATGCAGTGTGAAAAGAAACTTCATGTAGGTCCTGTGGCTTAGTGGGTTGAAGTCTGTGTTTGATGAACATTTGGTCCTGGGTTCAAGCCCTGGCTATGATAAAAAAAACTTTGAAAATTAGAAATTTTTTTTGAAGAAGCTTTTAAAACTTCAACTCCCACATGTGCCTCAAGAATCGTATTATTTAATTTTTTATTTAATTTTTACTTTTTGGTAGAAGAGAACTTAATGCAGTGTGAAAAAGAAACTTCAAGTGTGTCCTGTGGCTTAGTGGGTTGAATCTGTGTTTGATGAACATGAGGTCCTGGGTTCAAGCCCTGGCAATGATGAAAAAAACTTTGAAAATTAGAATTTTTTTTGAAGAAGCTTTTAAAACTTCAACTCCCACATGTGCCTCAAGAATCGTATTATTTATTTTTTTATTTTAATTTTTTACTTTTGGTAGAGAAGAACTTAATGCAGTGTGAAAAGAACTTCATGTAGGTCCTGTGGCTTAGTGGGTTGAATCTGTGTTTGATGAACATGAGGTCCTGGGTTCAATCCCTGGCAATGAAAAAAACTTTGAAAATTAGAAATTATTTTGAAGAAGCTTTAAAACTTCAACTCCCACATGTGCCTCAAGAATCGTATTATTTAATTTTTTAATTTAATTTTTTACTTTTGGTAGAAAGAACTTAATGCAGTGTGAAAAGGA
>JAYMGU010000045.1:138750-158807 GCA_036178185.1 Liparis tanakae
AAAAAAGGTTTTGTTTAGTAAAGTCCACGTTTGGTCTCTCTCCGCTGAAAATCAGTTTAAGAGCATAAAAACAAGATGTTGCTGCTTTGAGGCAGTACAGTAATGAATGCATGAGGTATTCATGAAAATGTCATCAAACTTGTAAGAATTGTGTCCTAAGACACTTTCTTTGGTTGAAAACCCAGAAAAAAGGTTTTGTTTAGTAAAATCCACTTTTGGTCTCTCTGCGGGCTGAAAATCAGTTTAAGAGCATAAAAACAAGATGTTGCTGCTTTGAGGCAGTAAAGTAATGAATGCATGAGGTATTCATGAAAATGTCATCAAACTTGTAAGAAGTGTGTCCTAAAACACTTTCTTTGGTTGAAAACCCAGAAAAAAGGTTTTGTTTAGTAAAATCTACGTTTGGTCTCTGCAGGCTGAAAATCATTTTAAGAGCATAAAAACAAGATGTTGCTGCTTTGAGGCAGTAAAGTGATAATAGCATCAGGTATTCATGAAAATGTCATCAAACTTGTAAGAAGTGTTTCCTAAGACACTTTCTTTGGTTGAAAACCCAGAAAAAAGGTTTTGTTTAGTAAAATCCAAGTTTGGTCTCTCTGCGGGCTGAAAATCATTTTAAGAGCATAAAAACAAGATGTTGCTGCTTTGAGGCAGTACAGTAATGAATGCATGAGGTATTCATGAAAATGTCATCAAACTTGTAAGAAGTGTGTCCTAAGACACTTTCTTTGGTTGAAAACCCAGAAAAAAGGTTTTGTTTAGTAAAATCCACTTTTGGTCTCTCTGCGTGCTGAAAATCAGTTTACGAGCATAAAAACAAGATGTTGCTGCTTTGAGGCAGTAAAGTGATAAGAGCATCAGGTATTCATAAAAATGTCATCAAACTTGTAAGAAGTGTGTCCTAAGACACTTTCTTTGGTTGAAAACCCAGAAAAAAGGTTTTGTTTAGTAAAATCCACTTTTGGTCTCTCTGCGGGCTGAAAATCAGTTTAAGAGCATAAAAACAAGATGTTGCTGCTTTGAGGCAGTACAGTAATGAATGCATGAGGTATTCATGAAAATGTCATCATACTTGTAAGAAGTGTGCCTAAGACACTTTCTTTGGTTGAAAACCCAGAAAAAAGGTTTTGTTTAGTAAAATCCACGTTTGGTCTCTCTGCGGGCTGAAAATCATTTTAAGAGCATAAAAACAAGATGTTGCTGCTTTGAGGCAGTACAGTAATGAATGCATGAGGTATTCATGAAAATGTCATCAAACTTGTAAGAAGTGTGTCCTAAAACACTTTCTTTGGTTGAAAACCCAGAAAAAAGGTTTTGTTTAGTAAAATCTACGTTTGGTCTCTGCAGGCTGAAAATCATTTTAAGAGCATAAAAACAAGATGTTGCTGCTTTGAGGCAGTAAAGTGATAATAGCATCAGGTATTCATGAAAATGTCATCAAACTTGTAAGAAGTGTTTCCTAAGACACTTTCTTTGGCTGAAAACCCAGAAAAAAGGTTTTGTTTAGTAAAATCCAAGTTTGGTCTCTGCGGGCTGAAAATCAGTTTAGAGCATAAAAACAAGATGTTGCTGCTTTGAGGCAGTAAAGTGATAATAGCATCAGGTATTCATGAAAATGTCATCAAACTTGTAAGAAGTGTGTCCTAAGACACTTTCTTTGGTTGAAAACCCAGAAAAAAGGTTTTGTTTAGTAAAATCCACGTTTGGTCTCTGCGGGCTGAAAATCATTCTAAGAGCATAAAAACAAGATGTTGCTGCTTTGAGGCAGTACAGTAATGAATGCATGAGGTATTCATGAAAATGTCATCATACTTGTAAGAAGTGTGCCTAAGACACTTTCTTTGGTTGAAAACCCAGAAAAAAGGTTTTGTTTAGTAAAATCCACGTTTGGTCTCTCTGCGGGCTGAAAATCATTTTAAGAGCATAAAAACAAGATGTTGCTGCTTTGAGGCAGTACAGTAATGAATGCATGAGGTATTCATGAAAATTTCATCAAACTTGTAAGAAGTGTGCCTAAGACACTTTCTTTGGTTGAAACCCCAGAAAAAAGGTTTTGTTTAGTAAAGTCCACGTTTGGTCTCTCTGCGGGCTGAAAATCAGTTTAAGAGCATAAAAACAAGATGTTGCTGCTTTGAGGCAATAAAGTGATGAATGCATGAGGTATTCATGAAAATGTCATCAAACTTGTAAGAAGTGTGTCCTAAAACACTTTCTTTGGTTGAAAACCCAGAAAAAAGGTTTTGTTTAGTAAAATCTACGTTTGGTCTCTGCAGGCTGAAAATCATTTTAAGAGCATAAAAACAAGATGTTGCTGCTTTGAGGCAGTAAAGTGATAATAGCATCAGGTATTCATGAAAATGTCATCAAACTTGTAAGAAGTGTTTCCTAAGACACTTTCTTTGGTTGAAAACCCAGAAAAAAGGTTTTGTTTAGTAAAATCCAAGTTTGGTCTCTGCGGGCTGAAAATCAGTTTAGAGCATAAAAACAAGATGTTGCTGCTTTGAGGCAGTAAAGTGATAATAGCATCAGGTATTCATGAAAATGTCATCAAACTTGTAAGAAGTGTGTCCTAAGACACTTTCTTTGGTTGAAAACCCAGAAAAAAGGTTTTGTTTAGTAAAATCCACGTTTGGTCTCTCTGCGGGCTGAAAATCATTCTAAGAGCATAAAAACAAGATGTTGCTGCTTTGAGGCAGTACAGTAATGAATGCATGAGGTATTCATGAAAATGTCATCATACTTGTAAGAAGTGTGCCTAAGACACTTTCTTTGGTTGAAAACCCAGAAAAAAGGTTTTGTTTAGTAAAATCCACGTTTGGTCTCTCGGGCTGAAAATCATTTTAAGAGCATAAAAACAAGATGTTGCTGCTTTGAGGCAGTACAGTAATGAATGCATGAGGTATTCATGAAAATTTCATCAAACTTGTAAGAAGTGTGCCTAAGACACTTTCTTTGGTTGAAACCCCAGAAAAAAGGTTTTGTTTAGTAAAGTCCACGTTTGGTCTCTCTGCGGGCTGAAAATCAGTTTAAGAGCATAAAAACAAGATGTTGCTGCTTTGAGGCAATAAAGTGATAATAGCATCAGGTATTCATGAAAATGTCATCAAACTTGTAAGAAGTGTGCCTAAGACACTTTCTTTGGTTGAAAACCCAGAAAAAAGGTTTTGTTTAGTCAAATCCACGTTTGATCTCTCTGCGGGCTGAAAATCAGTTTAAGAGCATAAAAACAAGATGTTGCGGTTTTGAGGCAGTAAAGTCATGAAAGTATGAGGTATTCATGAAAATGTCATCAAACTTGTAAGAAGTGTGTCCTAAGACACTTTCTTTGGTTGAAAACCCAGAAAAAAGGTTTTCTTTAGTAAAATCCACGTTTGGTCTCTCTGCGGGCTGAAAATCAGTTTAAGAGCATAAAAACAAGATGTTGCTGCTTTGAGGCAGTAAAGTGATAAGAGCATCAGGTATTCATAAAAATGTCATCAAACTTGTAAGAAGTGTGTCCTAAGACACTTTCTTTGGTTGAAAACCCAGAAAAAAGGTTTTGTTTAGTAAAATCCACGTTTGGTCTCTCTGCGGGCTGAAAATCATTTTAAGAGCATAAAAACAAGATGTTGCTGCTTTGAGGCAGTACAGTAATGAATGCATGAGGTATTCATGAAAATGTCATCAAACTTGTAAGAAGTGTGCCTAAGACACTTTCTTTGGTTGAAAACCCAGAAAAAAGGTTTTGTTTAGTAAAGTCCACGTTTGGTCTCTCTCCGGGCTGAAAATCAGTTTAAGAGCATAAAAACAAGATGTTGCTGCTTTGAGGCAGTAAAGTGATAATAGCATCAGGTATTCATGAAAATGTCATCAAACTTGTAAGAAGTGTGCCTAAGACACTTTCTTTGGTTGAAAACACAGAAAAAATGTTTTGTTTAGTAAAATCCACGTTTGGTCTCTCTGCGGGCTGAAAATCAGTTTAAGAGCATAAAAACAAGATGTTGTGGTTTTGAGGCAGTAAAGTCATGAAAGTATGAGGTATTCATGAAAATGTCATCAAACTTGTAAGAAGTGTGTCCTAAGACACTTTCTTTGGTTGAAAACCCAGAAAAAAGGTTTTGTTTAGTAAAATCCACGTTTGGTCTCTCTGCGGGCTGAAAATCATTTTAAGAGCATAAAAACAAGATGTTGCTGCTTTGAGGCAGTACAGTAATGAATGCATGAGGTATTCATGAAAATGTCATCAAACTTGTAAGAAGTGTGCCTAAGACACTTTCTTTGGTTGAAAACCCAGAAAAAAGGTTTTGTTTAGTAAAGTCCACGTTTGGTCTCTCTGCGGGCTGAAAATCAGTTTAAGAGCATAAAAACAAGATGTTGCTGCTTTGAGGCAGTAAAGTGATAATAGCATCAGGTATTCATGAAAATGTCATCAAACTTGTAAGAAGTGTGTCCTAAGACACTTTCTTTGGTTGAAAACCCAGAAAAAAGGTTTTGTTTAGTAAAATCCACGTTTGGTCTCTCTGCGGGCTGAAAATCAGTTTAAGAGCACAAAAACAAGATGTTGCGGTTTTGAGGCAGTAAAGTCATGAAAGTATGAGGTATTCATGAAAATGTCATCAAACTTGTAAGAAGTGTGTCCTAAGACACTTTCTTTGGTTGAAAACCCAGAAAAAAGGGTTTTGTTTAGTAAAATCCACTTTTGGTCTCTCTGCGGGCTGAAAATCAGTTTAAGAGCATAAAAACAAGATGTTGCTGCTTTGAGGCAGTACAGTAATGAATGCATGAGGTATTCATGAAAATGTCATCAAACTTGTAAGAAGTGTGCCTAAGACACTTTATTTGGTTGAAAACCCAGAAAAAAGGTTTTGTTTAGTAAAGTCCACGTTTGGTCTCTCTGCGGGCTGAAAATCAGTTTAAGAGCATAAAAACAAGATGTTGCTGCTTTGAGGCAGTAAAGTGATAAGAGCATCAGGTATTCATAAACATGTCATCAAACTTGTAAGAAGTGTGTCCTAAGACACTTTCTGTGGTTGAAAACCCAGAAAAAAGGTTTTGTTTAGTAAAATCCAAGTTTGGTCTCTCTCCGGGCTGAAAATCATTTTAAGAGCATAAAAACAAGATGTTGCTGCTTTGAGGCAGTACAGTAATGAATGCATGAGGTATTCATGAAAATGTCATCAAACTTGTAAGAAGTGTGCCTAAGACACTTTCTTTGGTTGAAAACCCAGAAAAAAGGTTTTGTTTAGTAAAGTCCACGTTTGGTCTCTCTGCGGGCTGAAAATCAGTTTAAGAGCATAAAAACAAGATGTTGCTGCTTTGAGGCAGTAAAGTGATAATAGCATCAGGTATTCATGAAAATGTCATCAAACTTGTAAGAAGTGTGCCTAAGACACTTTCTTTGGTTGAAAACACAGAAAAAAGGTTTTGTTTAGTAAAATCCACGTTTGGTCTCTCTGCGGGCTGAAAATCAGTTTAAGAGCATAAAAACAAGATGTTGCGGTTTTGAGGCAGTAAAGTCATGAAAGTATGAGGTATTCATGAAAATGTCATCAAACTTGTAAGAAGTGTGTCCTAAGACACTGTCTTTGGTTGAAAACCCAGAAAAAAGGTTTTGTTTAGTAAAATCCACGTTTGGTCTCTCTGCGGGCTGAAAATCAGTTTAAGAGCATAAAAACAAGATGTTGCTGCTTTGAGGCAGTAAAGTGATAATAGCATCAGGTATTCATGAAAATGTCATCAAACTTGTAAGAAGTGTGTCCTAAGACACTTTCTTTGGTTGAAAACCCAGAAAAAAGGTTTTGTTTAGTAAAATCCACGTTTGGTCTCTGCGGGCTGAAAATCATTTTAAGAGCATAAAAACAAGATGTTGCTGCTTTGAGGCAGTACAGTAATGAATGCATGAGGTATTTATGAAAATGTCATCAAACTTGTAAGAAGTGTGTCCTAAGACACTTTCTGTGGTTGAAAACCCAGAAAAAAGGTTTTGTTTAGTAAAATCCACGTTTGGTCTCTCTGCGGGCTGAAAATCATTTTAAGAGCATAAAAACAAGATGTTGCTGCTTTGAGGCAGTACAGTAATGAATGCATGAGGTATTCATGAAAATGTCATCAAACTTAAGAAGAAGTGTGCCTAAGACACTTTCTTTGGTTGAAAACCCAGAAAAAAGGTTTTGTTTAGTCAAATCCACGTTTGATCTCTCTGCGGGCTGAAAATCAGTTTAAGAGCATAAAAACAAGATGTTGCGGTTTTGAGGCAGTAAAGTCATGAAAGTATGAGGTATTCATGAAAATGTCATCAAACTTGTAAGAAGTGTGTCGTAAGACACTTTCTTTGGTTGAAAACCCAGAAAAAAGATTTTGTTTAGTCAAATCCACTTTTGGTCTCTCTGCGTGCTGAAAATCAGTTTAAGAGCATAAAAACAAGATGTTGCTGCTTTGAGGCAGTAAAGTGATAAGAGGATCAGGTATTCATGAAAAATGTCATCAAACTTGTAAGAAGTGTGTCCTAAGACACTTTCTTTGGTTGAAAACCCAGAAAAAAGGTTTTGTTTAGTAAAATCCACTTTTGGTCTCTCTGCGGGCTGAAAATCAGTTTAAGAGCATAAAAACAAGATGTTGCTGCTTTGAGGCAGTAAAGTAATGAATGCATGAGGTATTCATGAAAATGTCATCAAACTTGTAAGAAGTGTGTCGTAAGACACTTTCTTTGGTTGAAAACCCAGAAAAAAGGTTTTGTTTAGTCAAATCCACTTTTGGTCTCTCTGCGTGCTGAAAATCAGTTTAAGAGCATAAAAACAAGATGTTGCTGCTTTGAGGCAGTAAAGTGATAATAGCATCAGGTATTCATGAAAATGTCATCAAACTTGTAAGAAGTGTTTCCTAAGACACTTTCTTTGGTTGAAAACCCAGAAAAAAGGTTTTGTTTAGTAAAATCCAAGTTTGGTCTCTGCGGGCTGAAAATCATTTTAAGAGCATAAAAACAAGATGTTGCTGCTTTGAGGCAGTACAGTAATGAATGCATGAGGTATTCATGAAAATGTCATCAAACTTGTAAGAAGTGTGTCCTAAGACACTTTCTTTGGTTGAAAACACAGAAAAAAGGTTTTGTTTAGTAAAATCCACGTTTGGTCTCTCTGCGGGCTGAAAATCAGTTTAAGAGCATAAAAACAAGATGTTGCGGTTTTGAGGCAGTAAAGTCATGAAAGTATGAGGTATTCATGAAAATGTCATCAAACTTGTAAGAAGTGTGTCCTAAGACACTTTCTTTGGTTGAAAACCCAGAAAAAAGGTTTTGTTTAGTAAAATCCACGTTTGGTCTCTCTGCGGGCTGAAAATCAGTTTAAGAGCATAAAAACAAGATGTTGCGGTTTTGAGGCAGTAAAGTCATGAATGCATGAGGTATTCATGAAAATGTCATCAAACTTGTAAGAAGTGTGCCTAAGACACTTTCTTTGGTTGAAAACCCAGAAAAAAGGTTTTGTTTAGTAAAGTCCACGTTTGGTCTCTCTGCGGGCTGAAAATCAGTTTAAGAGCATAAAAACAAGATGTTGCTGCTTTGAGGCAGTAAAGTGATAAGAGCATCAGGTATTCATAAACATGTCATCAAACTTGTAAGAAGTGTGTCCTAAGACACTTTCTGTGGTTGAAAACCCAGAAAAAAGGTTTTGTTTAGTAAAATCCACGTTTGGTCTCTCTGCGGGCTGAAAATCATTTTAAGAGCATAAAAACAAGATGTTGCTGCTTTGAGGCAGTACAGTAATGAATGCATGAGGTATTCATGAAAATGTCATCAAACTTGTAAGAAGTGTGCCTAAGACACTTTCTTTGGTTGAAAACCCAGAAAAAAGGTTTTGTTTAGTAAAGTCCACGTTTGGTCTCTCTGCGGGCTGAAAATCAGTTTAAGAGCATAAAAACAAGATGTTGCTGCTTTGAGGCAGTAAAGTGATAATAGCATCAGGTATTCATGAAAATGTCATCAAACTTGTAAGAAGTGTGTCCTAAGACACTTTCTTTGGTTGAAAACCCAGAAAAAAGGTTTTGTTTAGTAAAATCCACGTTTGGTCTCTCTGCGGGCTGAAAATCAGTTTAAGAGCATAAAAACAAGATGTTGCTGCTTTGAGGCAGTAAAGTAATGAATGCATGAGGTATTCATGAAAATGTCATCAAACTTGTAAGAAGTGTGCCTAAGACACTTTCTTTGGTTGAAAACCCAGAAAAAAGGTTTTGTTTAGTCAAATCCACGTTTGATCTATCTGCGGGCTGAAAATCAGTTTAAGAGCATAAAAACAAGATGTTGCTGCTTTGAGGCAGTAAAGTGATAAGAGCATCAGGTATTCATAAAAATGTCATCAAACTTGTAAGAAGTGTGTCCTAAGACACTTTCTGTGGTTGAAAACCCAGAAAAAAGGTTTTGTTCAGTAAAAATCGTTTTGGTCTCTCTCTGCGGGCTGAAAATCATTTTAAGAGCATAAAAACAAGATGTTGCTGCTTTGAGGCAGTACAGTAATGAATGCATGAGGTATTTATGAAAATGTCATCAAACTTGTAAGAAGTGTGTCCTAAGACACTTTCTGTGGTTGAAAACCCAGAAAAAAGGTTTTGTTTAGTAAAATCCACGTTTGGTCTCTCTGCGGGCTGAAAATCATTTTAAGAGCATAAAAACAAGATATTGCTGCTTTGAGGCAGTACAGTAATGAATGCATGAAGTATTCATGAAAATGTCATCAAACTTGTAAGAAGTGTGCCTAAGACACTTTCTTTGGTTGAAAACCCAGAAAAAAGGTTTTGTTTAGTAAAGTCCACGTTTGGTCTCTCTGCGGGCTGAAAATCAGTTTAAGAGCATAAAAACAAGATGTTGCTGCTTTGAGGCAGTAAAGTAATGAATGCATGAGGTATTCATGAAAATGTCATCAAACTTGTAAGAAGTGTGCCTAAGACACTTTCTTTGGTTGAAAACCCAGAAAAAAGGTTTTGTTTAGTCAAATCCACGTTTGATCTCTCTGCGGGCTGAAAATCAGTTTAAGAGCATAAAAACAAGATGTTGCTGCTTTGAGGCAGTAAAGTGATAATAGCATCAGGTATTCATGAAAATGTCATCAAACTTGTAAGAAGTGTTTCCTAAGACACTTTCTTTGGTTGAAAACCCAGAAAAAAGGTTTTGTTTAGTAAAATCCAAGTTTGGTCTCTCTGGCTGAAAATCATTTTAGGAGCATAAAAACAAGATGTTGCTGCTTTGAGGCAGTACAGTAATGAATGCATGAGGTATTCATGAAAATGTCATCAAACTTGTAAGAAGTGTGTCCTAAGACACTTTCTTTGGTTGAAAACCCAGAAAAAAGGTTTTGTTTAGTCAAATCCACGTTTGATCTCTCTGCGGGCTGAAAATCAGTTTAAGAGCATAAAAACAAGATGTTGCTGCTTTGAGGCAGTAAAGTCATAAATGCAGTATGAGGTATTCATGAAAATGTCATCAAACTTGTAAGAAGTGTGTCCTAAGACACTTTCTTTGGTTGAAAACCCAGAAAAAGGTTTTGTTTAGTAAAATCCACGTTTGGTCTCTGCGGGCTGAAAATCAGTTTAAGAGCATAAAAACAAGATGTTGCTGCTTTGAGGCAGTAAAGTGATAATAGCATCAGGTATTCATGAAAATGTCATCAAACTTGTAAGAAGTGTGTCCTAAGACACTTTCTTTGGTTGAAAACCCAGAAAAAAGGTTTTGTTTAGTAAAATCCACGTTTGATCTCTCTGCGGGCTGAAAATCAGTTTAAGAGCATAAAAACAAGATGTTGCGGTTTTGAGGCAGTAAAGTCATGAAAGTATGAGGTATTCATGAAAATGTCATCAAACTTGTAAGAAGTGTGTCCTAAGACACTTTCTTTGGTTGAAAACCCAGAAAAAAGGTTTTGTTTAGTCAAATCCACGTTTGATCTCTCTGGGCTGAAAATCAGTTTAAGAGCATAAAAACAAGATGTTGCTGCTTTGAGGCAGTAAAGTGATAAGAGCATCAGGTATTCATGAAAATGTCATCAAACTTGTAAGAAGTGTGTCCTAAGACACTTTCTTTGGTTGAAAACCCAGAAAAAAGGTTTTGTTTAGTAAAATCCAAGTTTGGTCTCTGCGGGCTGAAAATCATTTTAAGAGCATAAAAACAAGATGTTGCTGCTTTGAGGCAGTACAGTAATGAATGCATGAGGTATTCATGAAAATGTCATCAAACTTGTAAGAAGTGTGCCTAAGACACTTTCTTTGGTTGAAAACCCAGAAAAAAGGTTTTGTTTAGTCAAATCCACGTTTGATCTCTCTGCGGGCTGAAAATCAGTTTAAGAGCATAAAAACAAGATGTTGCTGCTTTGAGGCAGTAAAGTGATAATAGCATCAGGTATTCATGAAAATGTCATCAAACTTGTAAGAAGTGTTTCCTAAGACACTTTCTTTGGTTGAAAACCCAGAAAAAAGGTTTTGTTTAGTAAAATCCAAGTTTGGTCTCTGCGGGCTGAAAATCATTTTAAGAGCATAAAAACAAGATGTTGCTGCTTTGAGGCAGTACAGTAATGAATGCATGAGGTATTCATGAAAATGTCATCAAACTTGTAAGAAGTGTGTCCTAAGACACTTTCTTTGGTTGAAAACCCAGAAAAAAGGTTTTGTTTAGTAAAATCCACTTTTGGTCTCTCTGCGGGCTGAAAATCAGTTTAAGAGCATAAAAACAAGATGTTGCTGCTTTGAGGCAGTAAAGTAATGAATGCATGAGGTATTCATGAAAATGTCATCAAACTTGTAAGAAGTGTGTCCTAAGACACTTTCTTTGGTTGAAAACCCAGAAAAAAGGTTTTGTTTAGTCAAATCCACGTTTGATCTCTCTGCGGGCTGAAAATCAGTTTAAGAGCATAAAAACAAGATGTTGCGGTTTTGAGGCAGTAAAGTCATGAAAGTATGAGGTATTCATGAAAATGTCATCAAACTTGTAAGAAGTGTGTCCTAAGACACTTTCTTTGGTTGAAAACCCAGAAAAAAGGTTTTGTTTAGTCAAATCCACGTTTGATCTCTCTGCGGGCTGAAAATCAGTTTAAGAGCATAAAAACAAGATGTTGCTGCTTTGAGGCAGTAAAGTGATAAGAGCATCAGGTATTCATAAAAATGTCATCAAACTTGTAAGAAGTGTGTCCTAAGACACTTTCTTTGGTTGAAAACCCAGAAAAAAGGTTTTGTTTAGTAAAATCCACGTTTGGTCTCTCTGCGGGCTGAAAATCATTTTAAGAGCATAAAAACAAGATGTTGCTGCTTTGAGGCAGTACAGTAATGAAAGTATGAGGTATTCATGAAAATGTCATCAAACTTGTAAGAAGTGTGTCCTAAGACACTTTCTTTGGTTGAAAACCCAGAAAAAAGGTTTTGTTTAGTCAAATCCACTTTTGGTCTCTCTGCGGGCTGAAAATCAGTTTAAGAGCATAAAAACAAGATGTTGCTGCTTTGAGGCAGTACAGTAATGAATGCATGAGGTATTCATGAAAATGTCATCAAACTTGTAAGAAGTGTGCCTAAGACACTTTCTTTGGTTGAAAACCCAGAAAAAAGGTTTTGTTTAGTAAAGTCCACGTTTGGTCTCTCTGCGGGCTGAAAATCAGTTTAAGAGCATAAAAACAAGATGTTGCTGCTTTGAGGCAGTAAAGTAATGAATGCATGAGGTATTCATGAAAATGTCATCAAACTTGTAAGAAGTGTGCCTAAGACACTTTCTTTGGTTGAAAACCCAGAAAAAAGGTTTTGTTTAGTCAAATCCACGTTTGATCTCTCTGCGGGCTGAAAATCAGTTTAAGAGCATAAAAACAAGATGTTGCTGCTTTGAGGCAGTAAAGTGATAATAGCATCAGGTATTCATGAAAATGTCATCAAACTTGTAAGAAGTGTTTCCTAAGACACTTTCTTTGGTTGAAAACCCAGAAAAAAGGTTTTGTTTAGTAAAATCCAAGTTTGGTCTCTCTGCGGGCTGAAAATCATTTTAAGAGCATAAAAACAAGATGTTGCTGCTTTGAGGCAGTACAGTAATGAATGCATGAGGTATTCATGAAAATGTCATCAAACTTGTAAGAAGTGTGTCCTAAGACACTTTCTTTGGTTGAAAACCCAGAAAAAAGGTTTTGTTTAGTAAAATCCACTTTTGGTCTCTCTGCGGGCTGAAAATCAGTTTAAGAGCATAAAAACAAGATGTTGCTGCTTTGAGGCAGTAAAGTAATGAATGCATGAGGTATTCATGAAAATGTCATCAAACTTGTAAGAAGTGTGTCCTAAGACACTTTCTTTGGTTGAAAACCCAGAAAAAAGGTTTTGTTTAGTCAAATCCACGTTTGATCTCTCTGCGGGCTGAAAATCAGTTTAAGAGCATAAAAACAAGATGTTGCGGTTTTGAGGCAGTAAAGTCATGAAAGTATGAGGTATTCATGAAAATGTCATCAAACTTGTAAGAAGTGTGTCCTAAGACACTTTCTTTGGTTGAAAACCCAGAAAAAAGGTTTTGTTTAGTCAAATCCACGTTTGATCTCTCTGCGGGCTGAAAATCAGTTTAAGAGCATAAAAACAAGATGTTGCTGCTTTGAGGCAGGAAAGTGATAAGAGCATCAGGTATTCATAAAAATGTCATCAAACTTGTAAGAAGTGTGTCCTAAGACACTTTCTTTGGTTGAAAACCCAGAAAAAAGGTTTTGTTTAGTAAAATCCAAGTTTGGTCTCTGCGGGCTGAAAATCATTTTAAGAGCATAAAAACAAGATGTTGCTGCTTTGAGGCAGTACAGTAATGAATGCATGAGGTATTCATGAAAATGTCATCAAACTTGTAAGAAGTGTGTCCTAAGACACTTTCTTTGGTTGAAAACCCAGAAAAAAGGTTTTGTTTAGTAAAATCCACGTTTGGTCTCTCTGCGGGCTGAAAATCATTTTAAGAGCATAAAAACAAGATGTTGCTGCTTTGAGGCAGTACAGTAATGAATGCATGAAGTATTCATGAAAATGTCATCAAACTTGTAAGAAGTGTGCCTAAGACACTTTCTTTGGTTGAAAACCCAGAAAAAAGGTTTTGTTTAGTAAAGTCCACGTTTGGTCTCTCTGCGGGCTGAAAATCAGTTTAAGAGCATAAAAACAAGATGTTGCTGCTTTGAGGCAGTAAAGTAATGAATGCATGAGGTATTCATGAAAATGTCATCAAACTTGTAAGAAGTGTGCCTAAGACACTTTCTTTGGTTGAAAACCCAGAAAAAAGGTTTTGTTTAGTCAAATCCACGTTTGATCTCTCTGCGGGCTGAAAATCAGTTTAAGAGCATAAAAACAAGATGTTGCTGCTTTGAGGCAGTAAAGTGATAATAGCATCAGGTATTCATGAAAATGTCATCAAACTTGTAAGAAGTGTTTCCTAAGACACTTTCTTTGGTTGAAAACCCAGAAAAAAGGTTTTGTTTAGTAAAATCCAAGTTTGGTCTCTGCGGGCTGAAAATCATTTTAAGAGCATAAAAACAAGATGTTGCTGCTTTGAGGCAGTACAGTAATGAATGCATGAGGTATTCATGAAAATGTCATCAAACTTGTAAGAAGTGTGTCCTAAGACACTTTCTTTGGTTGAAAACCCAGAAAAAAGGTTTTGTTTAGTAAAATCCACTTTTGGTCTCTCTGCGGGCTGAAAATCAGTTTAAGAGCATAAAAACAAGATGTTGCTGCTTTGAGGCAGTAAAGTCATGAAAGTATGAGGTATTCATGAAAATGTCATCAAACTTGTAAGACGTGTGTCCTAAGACACTTTCTTTGGTTGAAAACCCAGAAAAAAGGTTTTGTTTAGTCAAATCCACGTTTGATCTCTCTGCGGGCTGAAAATCAGTTTAAGAGCATAAAAACAAGATGTTGCTGCTTTGAGGCAGTAAAGTGATAAGAGCATCAGGTATTCATAAAAATGTCATCAAACTTGTAAGAAGTGTGTCCTAAGACACTTTCTTTGGTTGAAAACCCAGAAAAAAGGTTTTGTTTAGTAAAATCCAAGTTTGGTCTCTGCGGGCTGAAAATCATTTTAAGAGCATAAAACAAGATGTTGCTGCTTTGAGGCAGTACAGTAATGAATGCATGAGGTATTCATGAAAATGTCATCAAACTTAAGAAGTGTGTCCTAAGACACTTTCTTTGGTTGAAAACCCAGAAAAAGGTTTTGTTTAGTCAAATCCACGTTTGATCTCTCTGCGGGCTGAAAATCAGTTTAAGAGCATAAAAACAAGATGTTGCGGTTTTGAGGCAGTAAAGTCATGAAAGTATGAGGTATTCATGAAAATGTCATCAAACTTGTAAGAAGTGTGTCCTAAGACACTTTCTTTGGTTGAAAACCCAGAAAAAAGGTTTTGTTTAGTCAAATCCACGTTTGATCTCTCTGCGGGCTGAAAATCAGTTTAAGAAGAGCAAAAACAAGATGTTGCTGCTTTGAGGCAGTAAAGTGATAAGAGCATCAGGTATTCATAAAATGTCATCAAACTTGTAAGAAGTGTGTCCTAAGACACTTTCTGTGGTTGAAAACCCAGAAAAAAGGTTTTGTTCAGTAAAATCCACGTTTGGTCTCTCTGCGGGCTGAAAATCATTTTAAGAGCATAAAAACAAGATGTTGCTGCTTTGAGGCAGTACAGTAATGAAAGTATGAGGTATTCATGAAAATGTCATCAAACTTGTAAGAAGTGTGTCCTAAGACACTTTCTTTGGTTGAAAACCCAGAAAAAAGGTTTTGTTTAGTAAAATCCACTTTTGGTCTCTCTGCGGGCTGAAAATCAGTTTAAGAGCATAAAAACAAGATGTTGCTGCTTTGAGGCAGTACAGTAATGAATGCATGAGGTATTCATGAAAATGTCATCAAACTTGTAAGAAGTGTGCCTAAGACACTTTCTTTGGTTGAAAACCCAGAAAAAAGGTTTTGTTTAGTCAAATCCACGTTTGATCTCTCTGCGGGCTGAAAATCAGTTTAAGAGCATGAAAACAAGATGTTGCGGTTTTGAGGCAGTAAAGTCATAAAAGTATGAGGTATTCATGAAAATGTCATCAAACTTGTAAGAAGTGTGTCCTAAGACACTTTCTTTGGTTGAAAACCCAGAAAAAAGGTTTTGTTTAGTAAAGTCCACGTTTGGTCTCTCTGCGGGCTGAAAATCATTTTAAGAGCATAAAAACAAGATGTTGCTGCTTTGAGGCAGTAAAGTGATAATAGCATCAGGTATTCATGAAAATGTCATCAAACTTGTAAGAAGTGTGTCCTAAGACACTTTCTTTGGTTGAAAAGCCAGAAAAAAGGTTTTGTTTAGTAAAATCCACGTTTGATCTCTCTGCGGGCTGAAAATCAGTTTAAGAGCATAAAAACAAGATGTTGCTGTTTTGAGGCAGTAAAGTCGTGAAAGTATGAGATATTAATGAAAATGTCATCAAACTTGTAAGAAGTGTGTCCTAAGACACTTTCTTTGGTTGAAAACCAAGAAAAAAGGTTTTGTTTAGTAAAATCCACGTTTGGTCTCTCTGCGGCTGAAAATCATTATAAGAGCATAAAAAACAAGATGTTGCTGCTTTGAGGCAGTACAGTAATGAATGCATGAAGTATTCATGAAAATGTCATCAAACTTGTAAGAAGTGTGCCTAAGACACTTTCTTTGGTTGAAAACCCAGAAAAAAGGTTTTGTTTAGTAAAGTCCACGTTTGGTCTCTCTGCGGGCTGAAAATCAGTTTAAGAGCATAAAACAAGATGTTGCTGCTTTGAGGCAGTAAAAGTAATGAATGCATGAGGTATTCATGAAAATGTCATCAAACTTGTAAGAAGTGTGCCTAAGACACTTTTTGGTTGAAAACCCAGAAAAAGGTTTTGTTTAGTCAAATCCACGTTTGATCTCTCTCGGGCTGAAAATCAGTTTAAGAGCATAAAAACAAGATGTTGCTGCTTTGAGGCAGTAAAGTGATAATAGCATCAGGTATTCATGAAAATGTCATCAAACTTGTAAGAAGTGTTTCCTAAGACACTTTCTTTGGTTGAAAACCCAGAAAAAAGGTTTTGTTTAGTAAAATCCAAGTTTGGTCTCTCTGCGGGCTGAAAATCATTTTAAGAGCATAAAAACAAGATGTTGCTGCTTTGAGGCAGTACAGTAATGAATGCATGAGGTATTCATGAAAATGTCATCAAACTTGTAAGAAGTGTGTCCTAAGACACTTTTGGTTGAAAACCCAGAAAAAAGGTTTTGTTTAGTCAAATCCACGTTTGATCTCTCTGCGGGCTGAAAATCAGTTTAAGAGCATAAAAACAAGATGTTGCTGCTTTGAGGCAGTAAAGTGATAAGAGCATCAGGTATTCATAAAAATGTCATCAAACTTGTAAGAAGTGTGTCCTAAGACACTTTCTGTGGTTGAAAACCCAGAAAAAAGGTTTTGTTCAGTAAAATCCACGTTTGGTCTCTCTGCGGGCTGAAAATCATTTTAAGAGCATAAAAACAAGATGTTGCTGCTTTGAGGCAGTACAGTAATGAATGCATGAGGTATTCATGAAAATGTCATCAAACTTGTAAGAAGTGTGCCTAAGACACTTTCTTTGGTTGAAAACCCAGAAAAAGGTTTTGTTTAGTCAAATCCACGTTTGGTCTCTCTGGCTGAAAATCATTTTAAGAGCATAAAAACAAGATGTTGCTGCTTTGAGGCAGTACAGTAATGAATGCATGAAGTATTCATGAAAATGTCATCAAACTTGTAAGAAGTGTGCCTAAGACACTTTCTTTGGTTGAAAACCCAGAAAAAAGGTTTTGTTTAGTAAAGTCCACGTTTGGTCTCTCTGCGGGCTGAAAATCAGTTTAAGAGCATAAAAACAAGATGTTGCTGCTTTGAGGCAGTAAAGTAATGAATGCATGAGGTATTCATGAAAATGTCATCAAACTTGTAAGAAGTGTGCCTAAGACACTTTCTTTGGTTGAAAACCCAGAAAAAAGGTTTTGTTTAGTCAAATCCACGTTTGATCTCTCTGCGGGCTGAAAATCAGTTTAAGAGCATAAAAACAAGATGTTGCTGCTTTGAGGCAGTAAAGTGATAAGAGCATCAGGTATTCATGAAAAATGTCATCAAACTTGTAAGAAGTGTGTCCTAAGACACTTTCTTTGGTTGAAAACCCAGAAAAAAGGTTTTGTTTAGTAAAATCCACTTTTGGTCTCTCTGCGGGCTGAAAATCAGTTTAAGAGCATAAAAACAAGATGTTGCTGCTTTGAGGCAGTAAAGTAATGAATGCATGAGGTATTCATGAAAATGTCATCAAACTTGTAAGAAGTGTGTCGTAAGACACTTTCTTTGGTTGAAAACCCAGAAAAAAGGTTTTGTTTAGTCAAATCCACTTTTGGTCTCTCTGCGTGCTGAAAATCAGTTTAAGAGCATAAAAAGATGTTGCTGCTTTGAGGCAGTAAAGTGATAATAGCATCAGGTATTCATGAAAATGTCATCAAACTTGTAAGAAGTGTTTCCTAAGACACTTTCTTTGGTTGAAAACCCAGAAAAAAGGTTTTGTTTAGTAAAATCCAAGTTTGGTCTCTGCGGGCTGAAAATCATTTTAAGAGCATAAAAACAAGATGTTGCTGCTTTGAGGCAGTACAGTAATGAATGCATGAGGTATTCATGAAAATGTCATCAAACTTGTAATAAGTGTGTCAGACACACTTTCTTTGGTTGAAAACCCAGAAAAAAGGTTTTGTTTAGTCAAATCCACTTTTGGTCTCTCTGCGTGCTGAAAATCAGTTTAAGAGCATAAAAACAAGATGTTGCTGCTTTGAGGCAGTAAAGTGATAATAGCATCAGGTATTCATGAAAATGTCATCAAACTTGTAAGAAGTGTTTCCTAAGACACTTTCTTTGGTTGAAAACCCAGAAAAAAGGTTTTGTTTAGTAAAATCCAAGTTTGGTCTCTGCCGGCTGAAAATCATTTTAAGCATAAAACAAGATGTTGCTGCTTTGAGGCAGTACAGTAATGAATGCATGAGGTATTCATGAAAATGTCATCAAACTTGTAAGAAGTGTGTCCTAAGACACTTTCTTTGGTTGAAAACCCAGAAAAAAGGTTTTGTTTAGTGAAATCCACGTTTGATCTCTCTGCGGGCTGAAAATCAGTTTAAGAGCATAAAAACAAGATGTTGCGGTTTTGAGGCAGTAAAGTCATGAAAGTATGAGGTATTCATGAAAATGTCATCAAACTTGTAAGAAGTGTGTCCTAAGACACTTTCTTTGGTTGAAAACCCAGAAAAAAGGTTTTGTTTAGTCAAATCCACGTTTGATCTCTCTGCGGGCTGAAAATCAGTTTAAGAGCATAAAAACAAGATGTTGCTGCTTTGAGGCAGTAAAGTGATAAGAGCATCAGGTATTCATAAAAATGTCATCAAACTTGTAAGAAGTGTGTCCTAAGACACTTTCTGTGGTTGAAAACCCAGAAAAAAGGTTTTGTTCAGTAAAATCCACGTTTGGTCTCTCTATGGCTGAAAATCATTTTAAGAGCATAAAAACAAGATGTTGCTGCTTTGAGGCAGTACAGTAATGAAAGTATGAGGTATTCATGAAAATGTCATCAAACTTGTAAGAAGTGTGTCCTAAGACACTTTCTTTGGTTGAAAACCCAGAAAAAAGGTTTTGTTTAGTAAAATCCACTTTTGGTCTCTCTGCGGGCTGAAAATCAGTTTAAGAGCATAAAAACAAGATGTTGCTGCTTTGAGGCAGTACAGTAATGAATGCATGAGGTATTCATGAAAATGTCATCAAACTTGTAAGAAGTGTGCCTAAGACACTTTCTTTGGTTGAAAACCCAGAAAAAAGGTTTTGTTTAGTCAAATCCACGTTTGATCTCTCTGCGGGCTAAAAATCAGTTTAAGAGCATGAAAACAAGATGTTGCGGTTTTGAGGCAGTAAAGTCATAAAAGTATGAGGTATTCATGAAAATGTCATCAAACTTGTAAGAAGTGTGTCCTAAGACACTTTCTTTGGTTGAAAACCCAGAAAAAAGGTTTTGTTTAGTAAAATCCACGTTTGGTCTCTGCGGGCTGAAAATCATTTTAAGAGCATAAAAACAACATGTTGCTGCTTTGAGGCAGTAAAGTAATGAATGCATGATCTATTCATGAAAATGTCATCAAACTTGTAAGAAGTGTGTCCTAAAACACTTTCTTTGGTTGAAAACCCAGAAAAAAGGTTTTGTTTAGTCAAATCCACGTTTGATCTCTCTGCGGGCTGAAAATCAGTTTAAGAGCATAAAAACAAGATGTTGCTGTTTTGAGGCAGTAAAGTCATGAAAGTATGAGGTATTCATGAAAATGTCATCAAACTTGTAAGAAGTGTGTCCTAAGACACTTTCTTTGGTTGAAAACCCAGAAAAAAGGTTTTGTTTAGTCAAATCCACGTTTGATCTCTCTGCGGGCTGAAAATCAGTTTAAGAGCATAAAAACAAGATGTTGCTGCTTTGAGGCAGTAAAGTGATAAGAGCATCAGGTATTCATAAAAATGTCATCAAACTTGTAAGAAGTGTGTCCTAAGACACTTTCTATGGTTGAAAACCCAGAAAAAAGGTTTTGTTCAGTAAAATCCACGTTTGGTCTCTCTGCGGGCTGAAAATCATTTTAAGAGCATAAAAACAAGATGTTGCTGCTTTGAGGCAGTACAGTAATGAAAGTATGAGGTATTCATGAAAATGTCATCAAACTTGTAAGAAGTGTGTCCTAAGACACTTTCTTTAGTTGAAAACCAGAAAAAAGGTTTTGTTTAGTAAAATCCACTTTTGGTCTCTCTGCGGGCTGAAAATCAGTTTAAGAGCATAAAAACAAGATGTTGCTGCTTTGAGGCAGTACAGTAATGAATGCATGAGGTATTCATGAAAATGTCATCAAACTTGTAAGAAGTGTGCCTAAGACACTTTCTTTGGTTGAAAACCCAGAAAAAAGGTTTTGTTTAGTCAAATCCACGTTTGATCTCTCTCTGCGGGCTGAAAATCAGTTTAAGAGCATGAAAACAAGATGTTGCGGTTTTGAGGCAGTAAAGTCATGAAAGTATGAGGTATTCATGAAAATGTCATCAAA